>APFE030620313.1:0-29574 GCA_000404065.3 Pinus taeda | reverse complement strand
TTTAAACAGGAACGCAATAGATTACAGAGATACCCATAAATACAGAGATGCGATAACCATAAATAAAGAGATGCAGCGGAAATAACACTTCATTTCATTAATGGAAAATACCGAAATATGCTTACAACCAGAATTGGAAATAAACCAGCTAGGACTATGGTAGCTTATCTCTGAGAAGAGATGTGCGGCTACATGTCTCTGAACTGTTCCGAACTTGTGTTACAATGAGGCTCGAAGGCCTATTTATTATTGAGAAACAATGGAAAACCCTTCACATTCCAAAACCGACCCTTAGAAGATGAAACGCCAAATTGTGGGCCCCGTTTTGGGTAAATTGGTACATCAATTTCCCGGGGTCGTAACTTTGGCATACGATCTCCGTTTGACGCGTATGATAGCTCGTTAGAAAGATCTATCCGAGAACTACCATTGTTGGAACGGGCAACATGGTCCATTCCATGGACCCATGTTGCCCTTGGATTCCCCAAAAAACGTCGTTTAGGGCCTCAAAACGGCTCCGGAAGTTCAGGACCCGAAAAACTGCTAAAAATAGTAAGTTGTGCTACAATTAAGGAAACTGAAAATACTGAAAGAGACAATTGTGGGGGTCCAAATGGGATAGGTGGGTGGCCACCAACATCCACCTGGATCATGAAGCATGTTGATTTGGATTTTTGTGAAATCTTTGTTTATGGAAAACAAAAAAGAGTCAGATTTATCAGAGTTGGGAAGGAAAAGAGGAGAGAAAAATTAGAGCTTGTGAATACAGATGTATGGGGACTTTCTCATGTATATTCTCTCAATGGATCTTGCTATTATGTTTATTTTATTGATGATGCAACTAGGAAAACTTGGATTTATTGTATTCGAAATGAATCTGATGTATTTGATACTTTCATGAAATGTAAAACTTTAGTTGAGAATGAGATAGGAAAGAAGTTGAAGTGTCTCAGATCAAATAATGGAGGTGAATACTTCTCAAAGAGTTTGATAACTTTTGTTTAGGAAATGGAATTCGTAGAGAGAAGACAATTCTAGGAACACCACAGGAAAATGGTGTGTTAAAAAGGACGAATAAGACAATCATGGAGAGTGCAAGGTGCATGAGATTACGTGTAGGATTTCCCTTACAATTTTAGGCAAATGTTGTAGATACAAATGTTTATCTAATAAACACAGGGCCTTTAAGTTCCTTGGATGGTGGTATTCTAGAGGAGGAATATACAGGTAAAAAGGTAAACTACTCATTTGTAAATACTTTTGGTTGTGAAGCCTTTGTCCACATCAATAAAGAAAATAGAACAAAGCTTGAGACAAAATCAAAGAAATTTACCTTTATTGGATATAGTGTTAATAATTTTTGTTATCACTTATCTGATTATGAAAATCACAAAATAATTAGAAGCATAGATGTAATATTCAAAGAAAAGGTCTTATATAAGGATCAAATGCAAGAAAAGAAACAAGAAAAGGAAAATAAAGAATACACGGTGCTTGATGAGATAACATAAAAGTAAAGGTGTCTCAAAATCATAATGATAAACAACCACAACAAAAACATGCACCTCAAACTCCTGAAAGTGGTGTTAGAAGATCTATCAGGATAAGTAGACTCACTGAACAATACTCTCCTTCATTATATTATGTATTGTTGACTGAATCTGGTGAACTGGAAATATATGAAGTAGCGGGAAGAAATGAGGAATAAGTGGGAGCAGGCCATGGAAGAAGAGATGGACTCCTTGATGCATAAACAAAATTGGAACTTAGTCAAGTTGCCTGCAGGTAAAACAACATTGACGAATAAATGGGTTTATAGGTTGAATGAAGAAGATGGAGGTAAAATGCAGTATAAGGCTAGACTTGTGGTGAAGGGGTTTGCACAAAAGAAAGGTATATAATTTGATGATTTTTTTCTCATGTTGTTAAAATGACTTCAATCAAAACTATTTTAAGTCTAGTGGCAGCAAAAGATTTGCATATTGAGAAATTAGATGTAAAGACAACCTTTCTCCATGGGGATTTGGAGGAATAAATATATATGCAACAACCACAATGGTATGAGTTCAAAGGGAAGGATAGATTAGTGTGAAAATTGAAGAAGAACTTGTATGGCTTAAAACAGGATCCAAAACAATGGTATCTAAAATTTGACAGGTTTATGTCTGAACAAGGTTATAATAGATGTCATTTCGACCATTGTGTTTATCTTGAAAAGAAAAATGATGGTATATATTATATTGTTATTGTATGTAGATGACATGCTTTTTGTAAGGTATAACATGTAGAAAATAAATGTGCTCAAAGGCAGAATGGGAAATTCATCTGCAATGAAGGATTTCGGTGTTGTAAAACAAATCCTTGGTATGAGAATAACTAGAGATAGGAAAAATCGTAAATTACATTGTTTCAGAGTGAGTACATAAAAAATGTGTTGGAAATATTTAATATGCAGATTGCAAAACCAGTTAGTACACCTTTAGCTAACCATTTAAAACTAAGTAAGGATATGTGTCTCAAGACTCAGGAAGAGATGGATTATATGTGTAAAGTTCCATACACATCAACAATTGGAAGCTTAATGTATGAAATGGTCTACACAAGGGCTGATATTGCACATGCAGTGGGAGTTGTAAGAAGGTATATGAACAATCCAAGAAAAGAGAATTAGATGGTAGAAAAGTGGATTCTCAGATATTTGAGAGGTACCACAAATGAAACATTGTGCTTCGGTGGTTCAAACATTTCTCAAGAGGGATATGTTGATGCATATATGGTAGGTGATAGAGATAATAGGAGGAGCACCACACGGTGTGTGTTTACTATAGGTGGAACAACCGTGAGTTGTGTTTAAAAATTACAAAACATTGTTGCACTTTCAACTACAAATGCAAAGTATGTTGCTACTACAGAGGTTAGTAAAGAAATTATTTGGTTATAAAGGTTTATGGATGAATTGGGAAAGAAGCAAGAGATGGGAAGGTTATATAATGATAGCTAGAGTGTCATTCATCTTGCAAAGAACTCAACATTTAATTCCAAGACTAAACATATACAACTCAAGTACCATTTCATATACCCAGTGTTGGAAGATGGATAGTTGAAGTTGGAAAAGATACACACTAGCCAAAATCATGCAGATATGTTAACAAAAGTTGTAACTACGGAGAAAATGCGATTTTGCTAAGTTCCAATTGGTCTTCAAGTATGGTGGTGAAGATTATAAACAACCATGTCCATCAAGTGAAGCAATGATGGATTTTATATAATCAGTCTCCAAGTGGGGGATTTTTGGTTGTGGAGCCTCATTATCTTCGTCATTGTTCAAAGGTTTTTTTGTTTCAGTTGCGTTGGATCCTTGTTCCTAATGGGGTGATAACACCACCCATTTAATCGTCATCAGGGAGGTTTTTGGGGGGGGGGGGGAGACGACAACTTTTATGAGCTTGCCCCCTCCCTCCCCCCTCCTCGTCAGGTGTTTAGGGTCAACACCCCAAAAGCTAAAAGTAAATGAAAAATTACTTTGTAAACTATTGTAATTTTGTAGTCAATCTAAGCCATTCATTAGGCAGATGATTTTTCGGTAGAAGTTATGTTAAATTAGGGTTTTTTAACGTAAAAGGAAACCCTTAGTCTATATGAGGGAATTTTATTGCGACTATGTATTATTATTCTGAGTGAGAAAGAGAGAGGAGACTATGTTAGAGACAAGAGGAAATTACAGTGGATTTGATGTAGGTTGTATCTCTTCATTTTTATGGATAAATAAAAGTAAAGATTGGTTGTTTCTCCATGGATGTAGCCCAAATTGGGTGAGCAATATATTTGTGTCTCTCTTGTTTGATGTATTTATGTATTTGTGCTTCCATAATATTTTGTGTATTTCATTACTGTGTTAATTAATTTCTAACATGGTGTAGAGGTAATTGGGACTTTGAGAAAATTTATTTATGAGGTGAGCTATGGTCATCCTTGACCAAGCAGTAGAGCTAACCTCTGACTGCATCCAAAGATATGACCTTGGCGAAGATCTGGGATCCATGAGGTCGAGCTCTAGTTTATTGGAGCCAATAATTTGGACCTACGTGGAGTGAAATTTGTTGGAAGGTTGTTCGAGCCTGAGTTTATAAGCGATTTCGATATGAGGCGAGGCCTATCCATTCTAGCTTAATTGAGACATTGAAGGAGGCATGTACAATGGTGGTTTGGAGATTTGTAGGAGAACAAGCTCCATTGTTGCAAACCAAGAATGACAAGAGAACAAAATCATAGGCCCATAATCCATAGGCTCAAGAAATTCGATCCATCCAAAGGTCGAATACACATACCCCAAAATTGGTATGCATCAAGAGGAAATGCTCATTCACCAAAGTGTTTGTTCAATAAATTATAAAATATTAAAGTCCAACATAATTTGCATATTTAAAACTATCAAAGGACACCACATCCAAAATAATACTATAGAAATATACATTTATTACATGTTCAAAATCTTGAACCTAAAGGTACCTCATTTTGGAATTTTAAGCTTATCCCAATTGGGGATTTCAGTTATCAAAGTCAACGTAAGATATTCTCTATTGTATATTTGGATCATCTCAAGGCCCGACAAAAAATTCAACAATTGAATTTGTGAGTGAGCCTTTTGATGAAACCTAGAGTTCATTTAACAATGAATGAATATCCTCTTACCATATGTATAAATGTTTATCCTATTATTTGACCCTTTTATTTTGTTATTCATGAACCATCCAAAACAAATACTTCTTATATCTTGGAGCAACTCAATGTAACCACACTAATCAATTTTGATTCCTTTATGTTCACCCTAATCACTTTTGGCCCGTTTCCATTCACTCTAATTACTTTATCATTAATTAATGTAGCATGTTTCACTTATTCCCTTTTAAAACAATATTATGAATAGGGATTGATAATTTATTTCAAAATGATAATCTTTAATTTCTTATTGTTTTGGAATTATGACATATATTTATGATTAAACATTCTTAGAAATTGAGTAAATTATCTAAAAAGAAAGCTATCACAGCATCAAAATTAATGAAAATTTATATTAATGAAAATTTATATTGCGCAAATAGGGAAATATTTGTGAGCTAAGTCTAATTGTTTTACTTTTTTGTTATTTTTTGGGTCAAAATTTGGTGACATAAAGCCAAGTGATATTGCTATTTTTCATTACTTAAAATGCACTTTTGAATGTATATATTCATTCAAAGCATTAAATCTATATTTAGGCAGCAATCAAGTCTACCATTTCAATATTTTTTGGCTAGATTTTGAGCAAAAAAACAAAAATATAGAACGCTTAAATTACACTATATTTGTTTGCATAAATATAATGCACTTGCTACTCTTAAAATAGTAATAACAATTAGAGTGTTATTATCAATACCATATGGTTGAGAAGCCACTTTTGGAGGTATTAAGCTATCCCAAGAGACATCCAAGCTTGGACTGGCTTAACAATCTACCTTTTTATTCTAATGTACACTAAACATTTTCATCTTATTTACTTGATTTATTCAATTACAATCCATATAAAACATGAGAAAAAATCTAATAAATTTTATTTTAAATTATGAATAAAAAAATAATGATATAAAATAATAAAGTTCTCATACATTTCATTTTCTCACTTAAACCTATTATAAATATAAATCCATATTGATATCTTGAATGGTAAACTTCATATAAATATAAATCCATATTGATATCTTGAATAATAAATTTCATATATATACATCCATAATGACTTATCCAAAATATATAAAATATACTTAATCATATAAAAATGACATTATTATATTATTCATAATAAATCTTCTATTACTTATTCACAAACCATTTATTTATTATTATGATTATTATTTTTTAAATATATCATTATCATTCACTTAAACATTCCTTTGCCATTCCAAAATATACTAATTATGATAACTGAATAAGTAAAATGCATTAATATCCAATGAAACTCATATAAGTCAAACCAATATGGCGACAATGATCACGAAATAATCAATTTCACCTTTGATTAATTATCATAATTCACTATAGTCTTTCTATCATATAGATAGAAATAAACTTGCTAATTAAGCTTACTGCCATTTGGCTCGAACTGTGGCTAATAATAAATATAGGGTTCGCAGGCATTCCTCCACAACCCCGCCACCAGGTTCTTCCTCCATAGTCCGGAGGATACTAATCAAGAAGATAGCTCCCAATTCCTTGCTTCATCCAAACAACAGGTTGCACAGCACTAAATATCTATCTCCCAAGAACGGTTATACCCAAAACACCTGCTACTGCGCTACCTGAGATAATGCATTCTATTTCCAAAACTATCACTCCACAAACAAGAAGACTCTTTCTCATAGTGGGAGAATACCCAGTTTAGCAAATATAAACCCAAATCGAAACAGTCCATGCCCAAAACTATAGCAATAGCCGCTGTTATTACAGCAACCCTAGGTTTAGAGGGTGGCATATTGTGTATGATAGCGTTTGTTAGTGCCTCCTTCCAATGCAACAAGCACTGCCCAACTAACAGAGCACTGCAACAAGCACTGCCCATGGTGGGTTGACACAACCCACCATGAATAATGAGGTTCCGAGGGTTAGAAGATTACCTCTGAAGACAACAGTCGGCGAAAGTTGGTGCTATTGGCATTACATCTGACCTCAACCACACTCATAAACACATGGGCAGCAAACCTGCTTCCTCTATTTTCCACCATGGAGTCTCTGGCTGCCCTTCTAGCTACTAAAGCGCTTGAAAAGTCATCGACTTTGAACCGAGAAATAAAATCAAGCGTTAAACAGGTTGCAGCAGGTTCCACCTCAGGATTACCGAAGTGATCAGTCTCAACATGCAACAGGTCATACTTGCAACCATGGCAGCCATGGCAGCGGCGAGATGTGAGTAGGCACAGGGAATCGGACAGTCGTTTCAGTGTTCCAGGCATCCGTTGAGCAAGCATAACTGCGATGTCATCATTCATGCCGCATGTTCTGATGTTGTTACTGCGACCTAACTCTTATAAAACTCGTAAAGAAAACAGCTAAATTACCTATACATGTGATTCCTAAATCAGGAAAACTTACAGAACCTTTCACAGTTCCAGTTATGTCGAAGTGTCCAAAAACAATATCAGTCAGCCCTCCCAACCAGCAAGTTAATTTCACGATCAAGTGCATCATAGAAAAGCTTCCCTGCCCATCCTTGAGGAGAGCCATTTCACACCAAAATCCAACATAAAATACTTTCTCAAACTGTATAACAGAGACTCTCATTACTCTTGCTCTTCCAATCTTAAAATATAATTATATAACAACCTAAAAGGAACAGGAATCAATATTCTTTTTCCTAAGAAAGCTTCTAGAATAGGAATATATCCATTTTACACCATTGGCTCTTATAAAGCAAATGGAACATATAAATCTCTCTTTTTATATATAGATGTTCATTTGTCCATTATGATAATTATTTTCGTGCAATCTGTTCCGAACTTACAGCCTGCCAAGCATTTACTGAGGCAGAGAGAATCGACGTGTCTTCTTTTCATTTTAGTTTGATGTTTATTTCATTTTTTTTTTTTCTATTAAAGGAATTGGTAACGAGGTTGGTATCGTACTCGCGTTACACGGGGTCGAATTCCATCTGCTATTTCTATATTGAATCCCATTGGCTACTTCTATAATCTCTAGGAGGGTCCGCACGTTACACTCGCGTTACACGGGGTCGAATTCCATCGGCTACCTCTATATTGAATCCCATTGGCTACCTCTATAATCTCTAGGAGGGTCCGCACGTTACACGGGGTCGAATCCCATCGGCTACCTCTATAACCTCTAGGAAGTGGCTACCTCTATAGTCGAATTCCATCGGCTATCTCTATATTGAATCCCATTGGCTACCTCTATAATCTCTAGGAGGGTCCGCACGTTACACTCGCGTTACATAGGGTCGAATTCCATCGACTATCTCTATATTGAATCCCATTGGCTACCTCTATAATCTCTAGGAGGGTCCGCACGTTACACGGGGTCGAATCCCATCGGCTACCTCTATAACCTCTAGGAAGTGGCTACCTCTATAATCTCTAGGAGGGTCCGTGCGTTACACGGGGTCGAATCCCATCGGCTACCTCTATAACCTCTAGGAAGTGGCTACCTCTGTAATCTCTAGGAGGGTCCGTGCGTTACACGGGGTCGAATCCCATCGGCTACCTCTATAACCTTTCGGAAGTGGCTACCTCTATAATCTCTAGGAGGGTCCGCGCGTTAAACGGGGTCGAATCCCATTGGCTACCTCTATAACCTCTAGGAAGGTCCGCCCAGGCCGCCTTAAACATCCCTCAGATATTCTTGGAGTTTGAACTCGTGACCTGCATAGCTACACGAACAACTTAGCAAATCATCCGCTTACCACTAGACGAAACCTACGGCCATACTTATTCCACATTGAATAACACTCTTTTTTTCTTTTACTTTATTCCACAATATGATTAACACTTTTTTATGCTTATTCTTAATTGATTAAGATCAAAGCTCGGGATTCTTAACGAAAACCACAGCTGGTGTGATATATTTGATTTGATTTTTTGTGCATTTAAGAGAGTTTATTATTCCTATTAATTTTTAACAATTCAATTCTTTTTTAAAAGCTTCGACCATACAAATAAATTTCCAATCAAACATACTTTTTTTTATTACTTTTTAGTTCAATTCTTTTTTAATTTCAAATCAAACATACTTTTTCTTATTACTTTTTAGTTCAATTCTTTTTTAATTTCAGATCAAACATACTTTTTCTTTTTACTTTATTCTTAATTGATTGGATTCTCTTCGAAAACTGCAGCTTGCGATATATTTGATTTTATTTTGTGTGCATTCATTAAAAGGACGAGTTTTTTTTTTATTCAGTTCTTTTTTAAAAGCCTCAACCATACAATTAATTAAATTTCAAAGATACTGAAATGTTTGATTTCATTTGTCAGAGAATTTTAGCGTGGGCAGCAATATAATGTCAACAAAATAATTAGAGAAATATTATTAAGAGAATAGTGGAGAATATGGTAATTTTCATAATGTGTTTTATATTTACAGGTATGTTTTTTAAATTAAGATTTTCAAATTTTAATTTAATTATTAATGTTTTTAATATTTTAATAGATATTGTTTTTTAGATTAGAATTGTCTCAAAATTTAAATTGTAGTTATTTAGGTAGATGGTAAGGATTTAGTTTCCATATATTATTTAAAAAAATATTTAATATTGTATAAAAGTTAGAGGTTGAGAATTATCTCCAAAGTAGTTATATTCTTTTTTGTAGTGTCATAATTCGGAGAGGTTGAGAATTATCTCCAAATAGTTATGTTCTTTTTTGCAGTGTCATAATCCGGATTATCCACGGTTTTTTGTTTATTTTGTCGACGTTTCAAACCCCAAAGGGGGTCCATCATCAGGATTAAATTAGATCGAAGAATAAAAAGCTTTCATTCTTCGATCTAATTTAGTCCTGATGATGGACCCCATTTGGGGTTTGAAAAGTCGACAAAATAAACAAAAAAACTGCGGGTAATCCAAATCATGACACTGCAAAGAACTACCAGCCTAAAATCTAACATCAGTTCTTTTTGTCTTTAAATTAAATTGATTAATTAGAAAAATGGCATATGAACAAGTGTTATATGAAGTGAGTTATAGTTTTTTTGGCCATGTGGTGTTTATAAGTTATAGTATTTACCCATGATATTGTAACAAATTCTCTTACTAATTAAGAATCTCTATGGTTAATAATCTTGTTCCATTTTAAATGTGTATATATATATTTAACATAAATGTCAATTTTAATAATAATAATAATAATAATTATGGTAGGGATGTATAACATAATATCATGTTAAACGTTTAAAATATTTTTTTTATTAATTTTTCTTGGGTAGTTAAAGTAAACTTTAATCGCTCAAGTTCCCATTGGTTTTTGAACTCCACTTTTATGAGAACCCATGGTATTCATGTGGAATAACCTATTTAAAGACAAAAATCCTAGATCCATGTTAACTCCGAATCTACAAGTGTTCAGAGAGATCAAATCTCTTGCAATCATTTTTTAAAGTGAAAAGAAATTTGATCCCTCTAGGCTAGTTGTAAATAATTAATCTCTCTAGACACTTGGTAGATTGGTACTGATAACACATGGTATAGGCCCATGATGCCCATGGGGCAACTCAATTGGCAATCCCCTTGTCATGAAGTACTATGTAAATTATGAAATTCAAAATTCAAATCTCTTTAGATCAAATAAAATAAAAAATAAAAAATTGTAACAAAACCTATTTACTAATAAAAATCTCCATAATAAAATGAAAGATAAATTTACATAATTAATAATCTTGTCTATATATACATAATGTCTGTATAACTTTGATTTAGCTAAATAAAAAAATAAAATATAAAAATTTACGAATAATTTTTCCAATAGATAAGAGAAAACATTGAATGGCTGTTTACTTAATTTCATCGTTAGTTTGATGGGTAATGGAGTCGGGTAATTAGTATTAATGCGGAGCCAAGTCCGACTGGAATTGTGTATCACATGGGTCATTATTACAGGCCCGGGAGGATCCAGACTGACCATCTCAAGGAATTCTTTTTTCATAATAAAAATAATGTGTGTACTTATAATGATATCTTTAATACTCCGCAGAGTATACAAATGCACATACTACATTGCAGGATAATCTCATATTTATATTTTCATGATGGGTGGATATGATGATTATCTTTTAAGAAAATGTTAAATTATTATGGACGGATGTTTATTAACATTTATCAGAATATAATGAAAACATTTTCAGAAGAATAAGATTTAAAATTTGTTAGAGAAATAATAAGTTTCTAAATCAGCATCAACTATTTTTAAGAAATTAAAAATATCTTATCACTGAAATATTTTCAAAATATCAAAATATTACATATAACAGAAACATTTTGAAGTGACCGCAGTTCGGGAAAAAAAAACATTTTGGAAAAATTAAAAATATTTATATAAATGATCAAAATGAAAACATTTACAAAAACACTCAGAGACAATACTAGCAGCTCTTAACTCAGCTTCAGTCATCACAAGAGCACAATAAATAAACCCAGACAAGTAACAATGAACACCCCATTCATTATATAAAAAATCGTGAAAACAAGAAGAAACATAGCCTCGAAATAGCAAAGCCTTGAAACTTTCCAACAACCTAAAGAATGTAATTTCTGTTGGAAAGGTGGAGGAGATAAAGCATGAATTCACACATAAAACACTAGCGGTTACTCTTTTATTGATCATACAAAATATGATGCTTACAAAGAACCCAGTTACTTGTCTAAATATCTTGACATGCAACCACACACTCAAAGTTGTCTATCACTTCACTTGACTTGACTCAACACTCAACCACTCAATCACTCATTCAACTAACTCTCTAGGCTTAGCTAACTCCTCATGCAAGAGTAATTATCTTATTTTAACGCTCCCCCTTAATTACAACCGTTAGACTAAAACATGACTCATGACAACTCAAACATCACTGCTAGTCTATGTCTCAGGGAGGTTCACAACACCCAAGTTTCTTCTTTGAAACTCAAAAACATCTTGTGCTAATGACTTAGTAAATATATCAGCCAATTGATCACTAGATTTACAAGGCTTCAAGTGAACTTCTCCATTGTTCACAAGTTCTTTAATAAAGTGATATCTAGTATCAATATGCTTATTCTTCTGATGAAACACACTATTTTTGGATAGTGCAATCACTGAGGTGTTGTCACAATATATTGTTGTTAATCCTTGTTGTTTCTGCTTAAGTCCATCAAATAATATTCTTAACCACACTGCTTGACACACTACTGATGTTGCTGCTACATATTATTCTTTCGCTGACGAAAGTGTCACAATGGGCTACTTCTAGATGCCCATGAAATCACACCTAAACCAAGATCGAACACTTAACAAGAAGTTCTCTTCCTATCATCCAAATTGCCTGCAAAATCACTATCTGTGTATCCAATCAAATCTTTCTTTTCTATGCTTGCATACATTACGCCACAATCTCTAGTTCCTGCTATGTATCTTAGAATTTTTTTTCCTGCACTCTAATGTGTGCCTTTTGGAGTCTCCATAAATCTGGAAATCAAATTCACTCTTTACATGATATCTGATCTTGTCGCTGTGAGATACATGAGGCTGCCAACCAATATTTTAAATAGAGTTGGATTGATAGCAGATCCGTCATCATCCTTGTTTAACTTTGTATCTGTTGCAATTGGTGTAGGGACATGTTTGTAATTTTCCATCGTGAGTCATTTCAACAAATCTTTGGCATATTTATTTTAACAAATAAAAATCATTTTTCAGATTGTTCAACTTCTATGCCAAGAAAATATTTCATGAGACCAAGATATGTCATCTCAAATTCTTTCATCATGGCTGCTTTAAATTCATCTATCTCAAAATCACCTGTAAAAATCACGTCATCAACATACAAGCAAACAATTAAAATCTGTGCATGGTCATTTACCTTTGTGTATAAGGTAGGCTCAATGTTGCTTCTGCAAAATCCATTTTTAATCATGCAGTTGCCAATTCTACTATACCAAGCTCTAGGCGCTTGCTTCAGTCCATAGAGCGCTTTCTTCAGCCTGTAAACTTTCTCTTCATTACTCTCAACTTCATATCCTGGAGGCTGTTGCACATATATTTCTTTTTATAAATTTCCATTCAAGAAGGCTGATTTCACATCCATCTGATATACTTTCCACTTGTCCTGAGTTGCTGTGGCTAGAATTGCTCTTACAATATCCAATTTAGCTACCGGAGCAAACATTTTTCCAAAATCTATTCCCTGTTGTTGCGAGAATCCTTTTGCTACAAGTCTAGCTTTAAGTCTGTCAATTTCACCTTTCTCATTCAACTTTGTCTTGTACATGCACTTTACCCCAAGAGATTTTTGTCCTTTGGTAAATCAACCAAATCCCATGTATCATTCTTTTCAATAGCTTTAATTTCTTAATCCATGGCTTGCACCCAATTTTCATCCCTGATTGCTTCTTCAAACGAAGAAGGTTGGAATGACAACAATGCAAAATTTGAACTAACATCCAAATCGTCATAAATATCTTTCAAACTTCTCATCTTTCTCTTACCATTGCTTGATTCATCACTTGATTGATTGCTAGGAGAACCTTGATCTGTTGATCTGGTTGAAGATCCATGCTACTTTGAAAATCTTGGAGTCCTTGTTGGTGTGTCTCTGTTTGGTGTCTTCACCTGTGATTCTTGTTGCAGTTTTTCTGCTACATCATCTTCTTCCATCATTGGCACTAGTGCATCAACTGTTTTGTATAGAGTTCCATTCCATGACTCTTGTTCTTTGAACACAACATCTCTACTAATTATGGTCTTCTTTGTGACAGGGTTATACAGTTTGTAAGCTTTTGATTTCTCACTATAACCAGTGAATATGCATTTTTCACTTTTATCATCCAATTTGCCTCTTTGCTCCTTAGGCACAAGTGAATAAGCTACACATCCAAATACTCTGAGATGAGATACGCTGCAATAAATACCTGACCATGTTGCTTGTTTCGGTATTCTTTTCATCACACTCTTTGTAGGAGATCTGTTGATCACATAAATAGCACATGCAACTGCTTCTACCCAATACTCATTAGGCAAGTTTTTGCCTTTCAACATACTTCTTACCATGTTCATAATTGTCATGTTCTTTCTCTCTGCTACACCATGCAGCACTGTGGTGTATACCTAGTTGTAAACTGTCTTCTGATTCCATGTTGTTTGTAGTAATCATGGAATGCCTTTGAATCATATTCTCCACCACAATTTGATCTCAATACTTTGATTTTTCGATCACTTTGTTTCTCCACTAAGGCTTTGAATTCCTTGAACTTTGCAAAAGTTTCAGACTTTTGCTTCAAGAAGTAAACCCAAGTCTTTCTGTTGTAGTCATCAATGAAAGTGAGGAAGTAACAACTTCCACTAATTGACTATGTCCTCATAGGTCGACACAAGTCAATATGCACTAGCTTAAGAGGTTGTGTTGCACTATATGCAACTCCCTTTGGAAAACTTTCACGATATTGCTTTCCCAAGATGCAACACTCACAAGTACTAGCAGGTTCTTTGATGGGAGGTAATCCTCTGACCATCTGTTTGTGTTGCAACAATCTCAAACCAAAAAAAGTGCAAGTATCCAAGTCGAAAGTGCCATAACCAATAATCATCAGAACATGCAACTGTAAAAGAACTCACCTGACCACTGTAATTCAGAGGAAAGAATCTATTGCTCTTCATCTGCACCTTTGCTATAAGCTTCTTGCTCGGGGGCTTGTCATATATAACACATTCTTGACCTTGAAAGATAACTTTGTATCTTTTCTGTATCAACTGACCAACACTTAACAAATTATGTTTGAGACTAGGAACATAATATACCTTTGAGATTGTCTTCAGCTCCCCCATCTTGGTCAGAATGTTGGCCACTCATTTGCCATCTACTTCCATAGTCTTGTCAGTCCTCAAATTTACCTCTGTTTCCACAGATTGATCAAAATTTGCAACCAAATCCTTGTTTCCTGTCATGTGGTTACTGCAACCACTGTCTAATAGCCACACACTAGCAAAAGGTTCATGCATGGTATGACAAGCTAGGAACATGGAGTTAGTACTCTCTGTAGTGACATTAGCTCTTTGTTTCCCTTAACCAACTACCTTCTTTCTCCAACCACGAGCATAGTGACCGAATTTATTGCAATAATAGCATCTCACATTTGATTATTGTTGATGCTTCTGTAGTTGCTTCCAATTTCATGTTCATCATTTTCTCTGCCATCTCTCTGACCACCATATATTCCGCTTCGTCATCTGCCTTTCGTTCTACTTCTGCTTTGACCTTTGTCTCTTGAAATAGAAATCTGACCTTTGAAAGTGGTCTCTAAAGTGGAACCATTATTTCTGTCTATCCTTGTCTCATGCGATAGAAGTGATCCCATCAGCTCATCAACTGCCAATGATGCCAAATCCTTGACTTCTTCTATAACTGCTACCACAACATCAAATTTGGTATACAAATATCTTAGGATCTTGCCAACCACTGTTTTATCTTTAATGTCTTCACCATAAATCTTTAACTGATTTACGACAATTATGACCTGATTCATGAAATAATCGATATCCTCTATCTCCTTCATCTGCAGACTTTCAAAATCTCTCTTAGTATTCTACAACTTAACAATATTGATTTTGACCATACTTGTATAGTTTGTTGCCAAGGTATCCCATGCTACTTTTGCTGAAGATGTGATCATAATCTTTTGGAACACTGCTCGATCTACTCTTTGTTGGATAAACTGTAATGCTTGTGCATTCTTCTTCTTGTCTTTCTTCCATTGTTTCTTCTCTGTACTACTGAGAGCTTATTCTTCTGCGTTATTCTTAGGTCACAAAAATTCAAACTGGACATAATCCCAAATATCATGTGCCTGTAACGTGATCACCATCTTAATGACCCACACACCATAATCTTTCCTTGTAAACAGTGGGAACTGAAATTGGAAATTTGAAAAAGCCATTTTTCTCTAAAAAAAAAATCCTCTTCGAAAAAGCCTTAAATTTTATCTTTTAATAAACTTTGTAAAGCTTCTTTTTCAGAACAAAATCTCTCACTTCAAAAATTTCCTTTTAAAATAAAACCTTTATTATTTTTTAATATAAAACACTCTTTTACATTAAAAAATATTTATATAAAAAAGAATTCTCTATAATCACTCTTTCAAAAAATCGTATGATAAAACCACGCTAGAAAATTGTACCCACTTCGCTTTAGGAAATTCCTATTTCCACCAAAAAAAATTTAATTAATGCCCCCTGACATGTGGGGGAGATAAAGAAATATAGCGCTCGCCGGTTTTTTTTTGTCCTCCAGTCATGACCGCGTTACATTTCTTTATCTCCCCCACATGTTAGGGGCATTAATTAAAATTTTGGGGTGGAAATAGGAATCGCCTTCGCTTTATGAGTTTAGAAAAGATCACGTGACTTTTAAAGCCTACGTGACTATGCCTTTCGACTTTCAAACGGGTTGACTCCACATTGAGTTGCGGCAAACACTAACTGCTGTGCTAAATGGCCGCTTGTTGGTTGATTACTCAATTTCCGGATGGGTGTTCACGGCAGCTGCAGCTGCTTCTTCAAGAAACTCTATCTATGCTGTTTACAGACCAAACGAGCTCGGCTACAACGGTTGAGAGACTTCCGACTCTCTTATTACTCGCACATGCATGGTGCATTGGTAGAATTTCTCTGTCCTAAACTTTGTTCTGATATCAATTTGTTGGAAAAGTGGAAGAGACAAAGCATGAATTCACACATAAAACACGCGCTGCTACTCTTTTCTTGATCACACAAAACATGATGTTTACAATGAATCCAGTGCAAGGAATTTATCCTTTTCCAACTAGCTACTCGCTATAAAATATCTTGACATGCAACCGCAATCACGCATTCAAAGTTCTCTATCACTTAACTCGACTTGACTCAACACTCAAACACTCAATCACTGAGTTAACTGATTCTAGATAATTAGTTATTTCCTCATGCAAGAATAATTATCTTATTTTAACAACTTCCCCAACTATTGAAGTAGCTTACTTGTAAAACTTAAGCCTGTATACAGTGTTGTACCATCAATACTATGAGGATAATCTTAATTCAATATTATACTGTTGTATCAATACTATGAGGATAATCTTAATTCAATATTATACTGCACAACAGGAAAATTTTGGGGAGCTATAAGTTCATTAGACTGATGTGAATTACAGTGGCAGCTGATTTACATTCAAATTTTCTCTCGGGGAATGATAAAATTCTTAACATGTATATGGTTATTGATCTTAAGTGAAGAGTAATCTGTTTTTGTAAGCCAAGGTGAAGGACTATTGAGAATTTATGAATTCTTGATGATGTGCTATTGCCGATTGTTTAGGGATAATAGTGTCTACTAGTGAATCAAGTGTTCTAATGTTAATAGGGAATAATACTCTTTGCCAACTTTTCATAAAAATGTTTGGGCTTATCATATATATATACGCGTTTCAGACGTGTATAGTATGGATTCTTTTGGACATAAGATGCAAGCCGTTCTTTTTCAACAATGATATCATGGTACGACATGAAGCAAGAATTATTGCATTGCCACCATTTTGCACTGTCAAAAATTTGGACATGAATTGGGACAGATAAATAAGTGTTAGCTTCTATACCATTAGACTACACAGCATATTCTTGGAATTTAGTAGCTTTCTGACACCCAATATGGGCCAATTCGACAATTACCCCGAAACAATGAAGAGAATTTAGGCATGACTGGCATGTGCCACTCATGTGTAAACGGTTGCAGATGGAAGACCTCAAAAAGTTGATGCAAACACAATCTGAAGGAGTAAAGAGTAGTAAAATAGTGCCTTGGTTAGTAAAAACATGAATATTATCTACGAACTTCTATGGATATTTGGCTGTGAATTTCATCACAATATACCTTAAAATATAATCCATTGTGACATGAGGTTGTACTCTTAAAATGTTATCCATAGTGACACGAGGTTATGCTCTACTATGTATGTCCATTTATACTCTATTATGTGTTGTTTACTCATGATTAAGATTCGACTCAAATGAATGGAGAATATAAGAGGCTCATTTTATAAAGAACCCATTTGACTAGATACAAATATGATTACAAGATTCCAAGGGCTAGTTTACTGTTTTTTAAGAGTAAAAGCAATTGAACTAACCAGTTATAATTATAATTTGGTGTTGTTTATTGATGTCACAAATTTATTTTTATCAGGTAAAAAATTAAAAAAATTCATAATGTTAGAGTGTTTGAAGCTTTTTTTTAGGGTAGAAATAAATTCAACACCATCAAAAATCTTTGGGGCACCCAAAATCTTAAAGTTTGACAGTTGTAACTAGATTTTCAAAAATTCAATCTTACGAGAATTTCTACTATTTTCTAAACTAATAATTTCTATTATTTTCCGGATTAATTTGTACCCTAGAATTTCACTTTTTAATTTGACCTATTTTTAAAACACCAAGTACTATAACTTAGAAATCAGTACTATAATATTATATCTACTATACTTTATGAACCACTACTATAATATTATTTTTCTTTGATAGACTTTGATATCTCACTTATTTTTTTTGTTTTTTTCAGGAATACTAAACCTTCACAATAAGAATGAAAACCCTTTCTCTTTGCAACTTATATTTTGATGGGTTAGGGATTTTTTCAAGCCCCAATTCCCCCTATGTTATTAGAAAAGGAATGGAAGGCTTAGTTTTTGGAAGAAAACATATATAATGGAGCAACACTAAAAACAATGTTTTGTCTATTATTTTCATTTATGAGTCCATGAAACTATTTCTTCGGATGGTTTCTTGAAATAGTTTTCTAAGAAACGTGATTCCATTTCTCCCTAAATGAGAGAGTGCGAGTATGTTCGATTTGTAGGCACAAAAGCCAAAAGGAGTTCAGAATTCAGGAAACATCCAAGTTAGATGATGAACAAAGACAAAGACAAAAGCTCTATTAATATAAAATAAGGAATAGGAAAATATTTAGAAAATATCATCAACTGTAAAACTAAATGAGAGGGTCAGAGAGACAATTTATACTTGTAACTTCCACTCTAGAATTTCATGCGATATACCTGTACAAATGAATACATATATCATATATATATATATTCCTCCACTTCTTCTTTTTTAAAGCAAATTCGAAATAATAAATGGAAAACCTAATAAATTAGATAAACTGAATCTAACAATTATGGCACAATCTCTTTAACCATATCAATCAGAATTACACATATTTGTATGATTACATTCTTGTTAGGGTTATCACAACAAACTCTTAAGAAATAGGATCTAAGTCCTAAATAAAACAAAATCAAAACAACCAACAACCATTTTCTCCATTATTTCCAAGTCTCCCCTTAATAGAGAAATGATTTATTTTCACACCTAATATCTCCCTAAACAATTTAAATTTGATCTTCCCAAAGGTTTAGTGAAAATATCAGCAACATTTTCACAGGTATTACAATACATTAAAGTAGTATCTTTACAATGTATCTTCTCTCTAACAAAATGAAATTGAGCACCAACATATTTTGTTACTGCATGATAAATGATTGTTTGCCAACTTGGTCGAGCTCTACTTATCACATTTGATCACTGTAGGCTTCTTTTTTTCTTATCCAACATATTGAAGAACTCTCCTCAACCAAACAACCTCACAAATTGTTGCACATAAAGCTATATACTCTACCTCAATGGATGACCTTTTTCATGACATTTTTCTCATTAGCTTTTAATTAAAATCCAATATATTTTTTAAAAAACTTGAGTTTAAATTGTTTAATATGTAGAATTCGAGTGCCTCAGGTGTTTTTGAGGTTGCTGAATCCATATATGCATTGAGAAAAGCATGTTAAACAACAAAAAATCACATTCTTTCTTGAAATTATTTTGTTGGATTCTGGTTAAAAAATATATTTCGTCTATAAGTTAAACTATGTAGTCTAACTAGACGAAATGGCCATTTTCTTAACGTTTTTTCTCTTTAATTTTTAAGCAAAATCTGGCAAATATTTTTAAAAACTTGAGTTTAAGTTGTTTAATATGTAGAATCGAAGTGCTCTAAGGGGTTTTGAGGGTGTTGAATCCATATATGCATTCAGAAATGCATTTTAAACAACAAAAAATCACATTCTTTCTTGAAATTGTTTTGCAGGATTCATGATGCCTTAAAAAATGGCGTAGTCTATCTTATAGACGAAATGACCTTTCCATGACATTTTTCTAGTTCATACTAACCAAAATCTTGCAGAGATTTTTAAAAACTTGAAATTATTATCTTTTAAACAAAATCCGACAATGATTTTTAAAAACTTGAGTTTAAGTTGTTTAATATGTAGAATTCAAAAGTCTCAGATGTTTTTGAGGGTGTTGAATCCATATATGCATTCAAAAATACATTTTAAACAAGAAAAAATCACATTCTCTCTTGAAATTTCTTTATCATTATTTATTAAAATTAAAGCCATGTGTTAGTACTTTCGATATATATATAATATATATATATATATATATATATATATATTATATATATATATATATATATATATGCACTTTTATGTTATAAATTACAACAAAGTTGTAAATTGTATTAATTGTAATTAATTTTTTTCTTATTAGTCTCTATTAATGCAAAATTATAACAATTCATTTGCTCTTTAATGATCATTAATTTAGCTTTGATTTATACAAAATGTAATTTAGTCATTTTACCTTTACAAAACCTTTTCCACTCCCCTTTGCAATTTCCCTAGCCATAATAAACCAAATCAACACCCACATTATGATGTCTTGCTCAACATTCAACTTGGAATAAGTGTCTTGTGACCTTGGTTATTATTTTTCCTTTATTAACTTTATTTACTTGGAATTTTGACCATGTTTGTTACAGAACCCTCCTTCTTGGGCGAACACCTTTCTCGGTGTTTAATGACACCTACAACTAGCAAGATGACTGAAAAGAAAAACCATACTACTCATAGAGCTTTATACCTTAGCTCGATGTAGTATTTACAATGATAAAAAAGAAACTAACATGACACACATAACAACATGAACACCATAATGACATGACATCCATACCGCTTATTGGAACTTTATAACATCTCTCATGGTGGTACTCACATCCATATACATATATACATATACCAAAACATCACACCAAAATATTCACTCAACCAACGAATAGAGAAGGATACATAACCATCTAATCTGCCATCTCCCATGTAGCTTCATTGGGCCCAAAGTTCTTCCGTTGCACTTTAATCTGCTTAATTTCTCAGTTTCGTAGCATGAACATCTTTCTCTGCAAAATACACTAAGGTTCTTTATGGAATTCTCCTTCTGGATCCACTTGCAATACAAACCTGTCAATCACATGATCAATGTCTTAAACATATTTCTTAAGCAATGACACATCGAAAACATCATGGACTTTCACTATTAGAGGAAGCACAAGTCGATATGCTACTGGTCCACTAATTTCAAGAATCTTGAAAGGTCCACAAAACTTAGGTGCCAGCTTGGCACATGATCCAATCCTCAAGGAGCTCTTCTTGGGATTGATGCACAAGTACACCTATTCCCCAACCTAGAACTCCTTAGACAACTTGTTATGATCTTCATAAATTTTCTTCCTATCTGATGTTACCTTTTGATTCTTCTTGATTAACTGCATTTCATGTTCCATCTCTACCAACATGTTTGGTCCTATCAACACACTATTCACTAGACCACACCAACTAATGGGAGTATTGCAACTTTATCCATACAATGCCTCAAATAGAATCATCCTAAGAGACTCATGGTACTCATTGTTGTAAGCAAACTCAACCAACGAAAGGTACTCTTCCCATCTCCTTTACTGATGGGTCACATACATCCTCAGCATGTCCTCCAATATTGTGTTGACCCTCTCTATATATCCATATGTCTGCGGATGATAAGTTGTGCTAAAGGCCAAATCTATCCCCAAACCTCTAAACAACTCCTTCCAAAACTTGGAAATGAACATAGCATCCATGTCTAACACAATTTTCCTTGGAACACCATGCAACCTCACTACATCTGTGATTGAAACTTGTGCTACATCATTACCTAAATAAGTATACTTCTTTTTTTTTGCTTTTTCAGGAATACTAAACCTTCACAATAAGAATGAAAACCCTTTCTCTTTGCAACTTAGATTTTGATGGGTTAGGGATTTTTTCAAGCCCCAATTCCCCCTATGTTATTAGAAAAGGAATGGAAGGCTTAGTTTTTGGAAGAAAACATATATATAATGGAACAACACTGAAAACAATGTTTTGTCTATTGTTTTCATTTCTGAGTCCATGAGACTGTTTCTCCGGATGGTTTCTTGAAACAGTTTTCTAAGAAACGTGATTCCATTTCTCCCTAAATGAGAGAGTGCCAGTATGTTCGATTTGTAGGCACAAAAGCCAAAAGGAGTTCAAAATTCAGGAAACATCCAAGTTAGATGATGAACAAAGACAAAGACAAAAGCTCTATTAATATAAAATGAGGAATAGGAAAATATTTAGAAAATATCATCAACTGTAAAACTAAATGAGAGGGTCGGAGAGACAGTTTATACTTGTAACTTCCGCTCTAGAATTTCATGCGATATACCTGTACAAAAAAATACATATATCATATATATATTTCTCCACTTCTTTTTTTAAAAGAAAATTCGAAATAATAAATGGGAAACCCGATAAATTAGATAAACTGAATCTAACAATTATGGCACAATCTCTTTAACCATATCAATCAGAATTACACATATTTGTATGATTACATTCTTGTTAGGGTTATCACAATAAACTCTTAAGAAATAGGATCTAAGTCCTAAATAAAACAAAATCAAAACAACCAACAACCATTTTCTCCATTATTTCCAAGTCTCCCCTTAATAGAGAAATGATTTATTTTCACACCTAATATCTCCCTAAACAATTTAAATTTGATCTTCCCAAAGGTTTAGTGAAAACATTAGCAACATTTTCACAAGTATTACAATACATTAAAGTAGTATCTTTACATTGTATCTTCTCTCTAACAAAATGAAATTGAGCACCAACATATTTTGTTACTGCATGATAAATGGTTGTTTGCCAACTTGGTCGAGCTCTACTTATCACATTTGATCACTGTAGGCTTCTTTTTTTCTTCTCCAACATATTGAAGAACTCTCCTCAACCAAACAACCTCACAAATTGTTGCACATAAAGTTATATACTCTACCTCAATGGATGACCTTTTTCATGACATTTTTCTCATTAGCTTTTAATTAAAATCCAATATATGTTTTAAAAACCTTGAGTTTAAGTTGTTTAATATGTAGAATTCGAGTGCCTCAGGGGTTTTTGAGGTTGTTGAATCCATATATGCATTGAGAAATGCATGTTAAACAACAAAAAATCACATTCTTTCTTGAAATTATTTTGTTGGATTCTGGTAAAAAAATATATTTCATCTATAAGTTGAACTATGATGTAGTCTAACTAGACGAAATGGCCATTTTCTTAACATTTTTTCTCTTTAATTTTTAAGCAAAATATGGCAAATATTTTTAAAAACTTGAGTTTAAGTTGTTTAATATGTAGAATCCAAGTGCTCCAAGGGGTTTTGAGGGTGTTGAATCCATATATGCATTCAGAAATGCATTTTAAATGAAAAAAAATCACATTCTTTCTTGAAATTGTTTTGCAGGATTCACGATGCCTTAAAAAATGGTGTAGTCTATCTTATAGACGAAATGACCTTTCCATGACATTTTTCTAGTTCATTTTAACCAAAATCTTGCAGAGATTTTTAAAAACTTGAGTTTATTATCTTTTAAACAAAATCCGACAACGATTTTTAAAAACTTGAGTTTAAGTTGTTTAATATGTAGAATTCAAAAGTCTCAGAGGTTTTTGAGGGTGTTGAATCCATATATGCATTCAAAAATACATTTTAAACAAGAAAAAATCACATTCTCTCTTGAAATTGCTTTATCATTATTTATTAAAATTAAAGCCATGTGTTAGTACTTTCGATATATATATATATATATATATATATATATATATATATAATATATATTATATATATATATATGCACTTTTATGTTATAAATTACACCAAAGTTGTTAAAGTGTATTAATTGTAATTAATTTTTTTCTTATTAGTCTCTATTAATGCAAAATTATAACAATTCATTTGCTCTTTAATGATCATTAATTTAGCTTTGATTTATACAAAATGTAATTTAGTCATATTTACCTTTACAAAACCTTTCCATTCCCCTTTGTAATTTCCCTAGCCATAATAAACCAAATGAACACCCACATTATGATGTCTTGCCCAACATTCAACTTGGAATAAGTGTCTTGTGACCTTGGTTATTATTTTTCCTTTAATAACTTTATTTACTTGAAATTTTGACCATGTTTGTTACAAAACCCTCCTTCTTGGGGGAACACATTTCTCAGTGTTTAGTGACGCCTACAACTAGCAAGACGACTGAAAAGAAAAACCATACTATCCACGGAGCTTTATACCTTAGCTCGATGTAGTATTTACAATGATAAACAAGCAACTAACATGACACACATAACAACATGAACACCATAATGAAATGACATCCATACCGCTTATTGGAACTTTATAACATCTCTCATGGTGGTACTTACATCCATATACATATATACATATACCAAAACATTCACTCAACCAACGAATAGAGAAGGATACATAACCATCTAATCTGCCATCTCCCATGTAGCTTCATTAGGCCCAAAGTTCTTCCACTGCACTTTAATCTGCTCGATTGCTCAGTTTCGTAGCATGAACATCTTTCTCTGCAAAATACACTAAGGTTCTTGCTGGAATTCTCCTTCTGGATCCACTTGCAATACAAACCTTTCAACCACATGATCAATGTCTTAAACATATTTCTTAAGCAATGACACATCGAAAACATCATGGACTTTCACTATCAGAGGAAGCGCAAGTCGATATGCTACTGGTCCAATAATTTCAAGAATCTTGAAAGGTCCACAAAACTTAGGTGCCAACTTGGCACATGATCCAATCCTCAAGGAGCTCTTCTTGGGATTTATGCACAAGTACACCTATTCCCCAACCTAGAACTCCTTAGACAACTTGTTATGATCTTCATAATTTTTCTTCCTATCTCGTGTTGCCTTTTGATCCTTCTTGATTAACTGCATTTCATGTTCCATCTCTGCCAACATGTTTGGTCCTATCAACACACTATTCACTAGATCACACCAACTAATGGGAGTATTACAACTTTATCCATACAATGCCTCAAATAGAATCATCCTAAGAGACTCATGATACTCATTGTTGTAAGCAAACTCAACCAACAGAAGGTACTCTTCCCATCTCCTTTACTAATGGGTCACATACATCCTCAGCATGTCCTCCAATATTGTGTTTCCCCTCTCTATATATCCATATGTCTGCGGATGATAAGTTGTGCTAAAGGCCAAATCTGTCCCCAAACCTCTAAACAACTCCTTCCAAAACTTGGAAATGAACATAGCATCCATGTCTAACACAATTTTCCTTGGAACACCATGCAACCGCACTACATCTGTGGTTGAAACATGTGCTACATCATTAGCTAAATTAGTATACTTCATTGGAATGAAGTGCACTACCTTTGTTAACCTGTCTACTACAACCATGATGGAATCATGTTGTCTAGATGTCCTCAAAAAACCTGTGATGAAGGCCATGGAAATGACCTCCCATTTCCACTCTGGAATCATAATCGACTGTAGTAGTCCACCTAGATGATTACACTCTACCTTTACCTACTAATAATCCAAGCACCTAACCACAAATTTAGCCACTTTTTTCTTCAAATTTGGCCAATAATAAAACTTCTTCACTGTTGTCAATGTTTTCTAATATCCTGGGTGACCTGAATATGGTTTAGCATGAAATTCCCTCAAGATAACCTTCTTGAGCTCACTATTGTCTGGCACATATATGCTGTCTCTAAATATAATCAAACCATTCACTGTCAGATGATAGTCCACATCCTGATCACATGTACCCTATTGTAACATGTTTCTAAGCTCCATGTACCTATTATCTTATTGTCTTGCCTATAGGATCCGAGCCTGTAAGTCTATCCCATAAGAAATCATAACTGCTATATGATTTACCTATACCCTCATGTGAAGAGCATCTGCAACCATGTTCTCTTTACCTTTGATGTACCTAATATTGAAGTCAGACTCACTGATCGTGGCCAAACATATAGATTTCCTGGCATTCAGATTCGGTTGATCGAATAAATACCTCAATCTATTGTGATCACTCATCAATACAAATCTCCTGCTAAGAAGATGGTGCCTCCACATATTTAATGTATGAAGATCACTGTCAACTCAAGATCATGCATCAGATAGTTCTGCTCATGCTCATTCAGTTTCCTTCATTCATAGTATATAACCTTTCCGTCTTGCATAAGGACCCCACCAAGTCCTCTCTCACAAATTCTTTGTTTCGATAGGCAATCTTTAACACTGGAGCATTTTTCAACAACTGCTTCAATTGCTCAAAACTTGTTGCACATTCTTCTATCCATTCAAATTTCTTACCTTGCCTCTATAGTGATGTAATATGATATGCAATTCAAGAGAAGTTCCTGATGAGCCTCCTATAATAGCCTACTAACACCATAAATAATCTCACATATTCCACATTTCTAGGAGCTTCCCACTCCATGATATATATTATCTTCTAGGGATCCACAGTTATACCTTCCTTGGAGACCACATGCCCTAAGTAATGTACCTTTGTCTAATATAAACTTCATTTAAGGAGCTTATCATACAACTGATGCTCTCTCAACAATCTCAAAACTACTGTTGAATTTTCGGTATGTTGTTCCTCATTATTAGAATATATAAATATATCATCAATAAACACAATAACAAACTTGTCCAAATAAGGATGCAACACACTGTTCATCAAGCACATAAAATTAATTGGATCATTCATCAAACCAAATGGAACTAAAAAAAACTCATAATTCCCATACCTGGTTTGGAAAGTAGTCTTATAGATGTCTTCTTCTTTAATGTGTACTTGATGATATTTGGATCTTAGATCAATTTTCAAGAAAAATGTTTCTCCCTTCAACTGATCAAACAAGTCATTAATCCTTGGCAAAAAATACTTGTTCTTAATAATCACCTTGTTCAACTTCCTGTAATAAATTTACAACCTGAGTGTACCATCCTTCTTCTTCACAAACAATATCAGTGCACCCAAGGTGATACACTTGGCTGAATGTATCCTTTGTCAAGCCTTTCCTTCAACTCGGCTTCAACTCTACTAACTCTAGAGTGCTCATCTTGTAAGGTGTCTTTGGTGTTTGTGCTACTCGTGGTACCAATTCAATATAAAAGTCCACTTCCCTGTGAGACGACAACTCTGAAATCTCTGCTAGAAACACATCCTAAAATTGCCACAAGATTGGGTACCTACTCAATACCTCCGCATCCTCAACATCCTTACCTTTATCACTAGAAATATGCATTGCAAATAACACACACCCTTTTCTTCTACTACACTTTGCCTACATAGTTTTCACTATCCTAATTGATGTTTCTTTCTTCTTACCCTACAAGATTCTCTATTTTTCATTGTCATCTAAGAACTCAATGGATTCGTCATAAAAATCCACCTTAGTCCTACGAAGATACAACCAGTCCATGCCCAAAAGCATACTATATGATCCCAACGATAATACATTCAAATGTGTGGATGTAGGCATGCCATTCAACTTAAATGTGAAATCTCTTACCCAATGATGAACTCTCTTCTTTGTACCTGTAGCCAACTGCACTAACCATGATTCTTCATGCACTTCTTTATTCAAACCACACTTATCCACCAAGTCAGGGTTAACATAACTATAATTAGATCCAGGGTCAGTCAAAATAGAAACAACTAGATCACAAAGCTTACTGTCCATCTCGATAATAGATGCCTACTGATCTTCTTTCCTGTTATCAAATGTTGCATAGATAAGAGGAATTCTCTGCCCAACATCCCAAAAATTTGCACCTCATGTGCACTTTAGATCTAAGGTCTGCCACCCTGATACTGTGGACAATCTCTCTTGAGATTCTCTTTTCCACATATCAAATACTGCAATGTTCCCATACCATCACCTCTATTTTGATACCCTCTAGGATATGACCCATGTCCCCGTCTAACTGCGTTGAACTTCTTGTAAGGTGGAACCATCTCTCTCTCACATGCATCTTGAGATATTGTTATTTTCGGCTTCCATTTACCTTTATATTTGTCTTTCCCTTTCCAAGATGGCTGCGATTAGGTCTTACTCTTTGATTGTTCATAACAGTGCTTCTGTTTCCTAATAACTTCCTCAAGCAAGCAAGGCTCTTCATACTCAATCCGATATTTAAATGCTAACGGAAATCCACTAAAAAATATTTGAACCTTAGAATTTTTGGTCATATACTCTTCATCTATCATCGATCCCGTATTTAGCTCATAGAATTAGTTAGGTTTGTTGTTGTTGTACCTTTCTACTTGTACTTCTTCCTGAAAAGTATCTTGAATTCATGCTGGTAATCAAGTGATTGTCATGCGGAATGAGTCGAGGTTGCGGACAAGATCGACCTTCCTAGTATCTAAAGATATCTAGTGACAAGCAAGCCAATCAAAAACTATCTTTCTCTAAATATGCAATTAAAACAAAGGCAAACAAGTGTTTTAGGCCTACCTTGGGTCCAATGCAAGTTTGTGGAAGCCTCGCTTTCTCGCTCCAAATGAGCTTCCTTGAAGTGTAATTTTGCAAACAAAAACAAGCAAACAAATTAAATAGCACTTAAAAAGCCAATATCATAAAGCATATTCATCATAATGATCAAGGAGATTATGAAACAAACCACATAAGACAATTTGTTGAGAAAAATGAATCTGATTGTATTAATTCAAATGAAGAATAACTTTACAACCTATGCCTTGATGCTGTACAAGCTCCTCCCAGGGTCTGACAAGAAGTCTCCTCCACTTTGACAAGTTTCACTCACTTCCAAATGAAACCAAAAGGTATGTGATCTCTCCTCTCAAGTTTAACTAGGAAGTCCCAATTCCATCAGCATTTACCCTAAAAAATGTTCAGCTTCTAACCTCTCCAGCAACTGACCCAATGCCTTAATCTATAGTGCAATGAAGGGAAGTTACTAGGTCCTCCTTCAAAGGGACAAAGCCCTCCTTCAAAGGGATAGCTCCTCCTATCAAGGGATTAGCTCCCTCTCTTTTGGGATGCATGAACCACCTTGGAGCGAACAATCCACGTCAAAATCCTTCTAGAAACATCTAGAATTAACCCAAAAGTGAGTATTTTAGGATAAACTTGCGCCTTTTTGACTTTTACAGGGGTACGCACCCACCCCTTTACAGAAAAAGCATGCAGGTGCGCAGGTAATATGAAAAAAGGGTGTGGTTCCACAGGTAAAAGTAGGAGAAAGTGCAGAACCAGAGTAATATTGATTTTCAATGTCTTTCTCTCATTTGCAAAGCTTGACATGAAGAGTTAAGGTCTGAGACTTGCTTAGGAGGCTAGTATAAGTGATGATAGACCCATACTAACTACAAATAATCAATGGTGACAATATTTTTGTGTACCAGATTGCCCCCTAAAGTGCGAAGTCTGTAGTAGATGAGGATTTCATTTATCATTTAAGAAGAGTGAAGTACTTTATCATGTCGAGGATTATCTTGTGGAGAGCCCGATTGGAACCTGTAAAAACATTCAAGTGCAATATAT
>APFE030620282.1:0-12682 GCA_000404065.3 Pinus taeda | reverse complement strand
TTTCTCAATGTGATCTTTCACTTCTTGAACCTTTTTCTTCTTGATATGTCCTTCTATCTTGAGAGTTTGAGGAGTGGTAATTCTTGCCAATTCTTCACAAGATATGGTTGGCTTCATTTCTTCTTTCTCTAGGGTTGGTTTCTGGTGTATATCCTCTTCTTTTGATGTTTCTTGATCACTTTCTTCCTCTTCTTCATAATCTATGTAAAATAATTTCTTCTCAGCACACTTATGACCTTTAGTGCATTTGCTATCACAATTGTAACAAAGCCATTTTTTTCTTTTTTCTTCCAATTGTCATGGTGTCACCCTTGTAGGTTGTGGAAGGCTAGGAGAAACAACACTTCCATGTTTATAGTTCTGAGGGGTAGAATTCATTGTTTCCATAATTTTTCTTTCCACTTTTCTTGCAAACCTTTTTTTTTTTTTGCATGTGGTTCACGAGCACTCTGGTCAGTGAGTGATCGCTACGTCCACGAAAACATCTGGGTGATAGCTAGGCTAAATTGCCCCTCGGCCTACTGCAAGACCTGACCCCAAGGACTTCAGGTGGATCCAATCCTGTGACCTCCTGAAGGCGAGGCACAGTTTTTGACCAACTGAGCTAACCCATGGGGATTTTTTTTTGCCAACCTAAATGCCTTCTCCAATGAATTAGGTTCCCAAAGACAAACCTCATGTTGAATGTTATCCTTTAAAGTCCTTATGGAGACATCAATACTCTGCTTCTCTAGAATATCATTTTCCCTTATATTCAATTTTTGAAAGTCCTCAATGTGCTCTTCTATTGAACACTTTTATCTGAGATTTATTAATTGGCTAAATAAGGTGTTTCTCTTTGTATCCTCATAATGTGATATCATTTTCTTTGTGAAAATTGACCACGTGAAAACTGGTTTACGAGGAAAAAGCCCTTTATACCATAAAAATTGATTCAGTTCTAAATAATTAGATGCAATACATACCTTTTGTAACAGTGGTACATCATGTAGATCAAAATATTTATCCATATGTAGTATCCAATTTACCGGATCCTTGCCATCAAACTTCCTCATATTGCTTTTTCTTGATTTTAGGAGCTCGATTTTGAAACTACAGTAACTTTGTAATTTCAGATCTTCCAGTTCTAAAGTTAAGGCCTACAGTAGTCATCTACGTCCTCTTTCTAATCCCACCAGTCTGATCCAAATTGGATTCTCCAAGAAAGTGTTATGCACAATCTTCCAAGATGACATGATTATATACCTTTTCATAAGAGTGAACCTGTATGAAGTGCCACGTGCCACTGTTTTGACCTTAGGATCTCAAAAATATACACAAGAAACTACAGTCTGTCCTCTTTCTGTAACTTCTTACGAAATTCAATCTGATGCTCAAAACAAAAGTTATGACTATTTTCCCTAGGTCACTTGTTCGGGATGTAATTCGAGAGTCTGCAGAAAGGCCAACTTCCTCAGATCATATCTTTGCAAATATATCATGAGAAGCTCTAAAATTCATACCTGCAATTCAAAATTATTTCAGCCTAAATAGGTTTTGTTTTTAGCTTCTGAAATGTAATAGAAAAATTTTTATAGTGCAAAATTCCATGATGACTTGTTTGGAGCAATGAAACCCTAGAATTCAAAGCTCTGATACCAAATGTTATGAAACTAGCTCACAAAAAGATAGAAAAGGTAGATCAACACCTTATAAATAAGCCTCTTCGATGGGGTAACATTCTTTACATTACACAACTGATCAATTCTTGGGTGATGCAAATGACAAGACCTACTTTCTATATATAGGAGTCTAAGGGGTCATAATATAATCAAAGCCGACATAACAATAATAATGTAAGGGAACAATAATAATAATAGTGGGCTTCTATGGGGCACAATAATAACAATATTGGGACCACATGGGTACAACAATATAATAAGGAGTTGTACTAATAACAATAAGGGGTTGCACCAGTAGTATAGGGGCCTAACCAGGAGGTATCTAGGGAGATGTTATTTCTGCTTAAGAATTATTTTATGTTTTACATTTAGTTTTGAAAAAATCACATCAAAGAGAAAAAAAATCTTTCATGCCTCGTAGGTATAGAGATACTCAAGGAAAATTCTTACCAAACATCCCCACACCCTCAAACAATCAATCTTCACTCTTCTTCATTGACTATCAACTTCCCTCTCTATGTACAGGGGGGTTAGAAGACCCTTTAAGTGAACAACCTAAGATCTTTGAAGAACCTATTGGGGAAGAAGAATAATCCATTTAACCTACCAAAACCATGGTTGAAAATAGGAACAATGTGGCTTTTCCTATCATAGAGACTAATGGAGAGGCTATAATGAAGAATATAAGCCCTACTTCCCTTCCACACGTGCATGCTTTAACCTCTCAAGACTCTGATACTTTAATGTTTGAATTTTTTTTTGTGTATAGGACCTATGACTATGCCTTTGATGATTAGAAGTTGAAGATATTTCCATCTACCCTTAAAGATGCATCCTTTCTTTGGCTTATGGGTCTGCATGGGGATAGAAGTACGTGGAATATTGTATGTCCAAATAAATGAGAAAATATTTAAAATGACTCTTGGACCTTATGAATCCCTAGAGGACTATGAGGAGATATTTCAACTGAGTTATAGGAGGGCCAGATGCTGCCTTGAACCTTAATCACTCAAGCTATTTTTTCTCTGAGGGATCAGGGAGGATGTACTGGAAACCCATAACATGTTGTATCGGGGACACATCTATCAATTATCCTATGATTTCACCAAAAAAGTGTTCAAAAATCACTCTAGGGTAGCAAGGAAGAAGGGTAGGGCTAGTCAAACCTTCATCAGTTCCTCTCCTTCCACAACATCTATCAAGAATGAGATTGGGAACATGTTGGATGACTTTAAAAGTAAAATGTTGCATACCTTTGCTTTGTAGATGGATACCATTAAGATTAGGAGGAGACAAGAGGAAGTAGAGAGCGGCCTACCTATTTTCTGCCCTAAATGCACTAGAAGGCATCCCAGAAATGAATTCCCGTTAAAGGTCATACAGGTCTACTTAGTCGGTGAGGAACACCATGCCACAGAGAAATTTCCTTCTTTTCCTACCTTAAATTTGTATACCAAGGGACAGAAAATGGGGTTGAGCAACTCTGCTTTATAAATCAAGGGATGTCTCAAGGAGCTTGACCATACCAGAAGGGCATGCAAGGTGCATCTTACTCTTATAACCATCCTAACAAGAATGTAACCTTGCCACCCTGGTACTCCTCCACTTATCCATCATGGTACATTCCTCCTTCTTGGCCTTATGCTCCTTAATATCCTCCCCAACCAGCCAATCAACCATTTCATCCATATCCTTCTCAAAATCCTCAATGGAATAAACCATTAGAAGGGTGGAGGCCTTAACATAACCAACCTTTTGCCTTACTGGCCCCAACTCCATCTCAAACACAACTCACTCTTCCTGTTCCACCCAAGCAACCTCAAAGTCTCGCTAAACCCAATCTGAACCCAAATAACAAGCAAGCACAATAGTTCTATAGTGGAGAGACCTCTTACCCTACCTAGTCTATGGAGATTCAAGAAATCAACCTTAGATCTTGAAGAGTGATTCCATATAAGAAACCTCCATCTCCACCTGAAGAACTTGAAGAGGAAAAGAAGGAGAGTACCCCTTATGTAAATCCACCTACTTTTCTTAAGAGATTGATCCATCCTAAGTAGTACACCCTACAAGAGACTACACTTCTGGGGGAATTAAAGAATCAGTGTGTTAAAATACCCCTCCTCTAATCTATTAAGGATGTTCCCATCTATAATAAGCTTATGAAAGAAAAAAAATTCAAACACCCTAGGAGGAGAAAAAAAGACACCCCCACAATTAATTTTATAGGTCAATTATTTGATTTGATGTTGGGTAGAGTGATTTGTCCAAAATACTTAGACCATTGAAGTCCAGTAGTATATGTGCACATTGATGGCATAATTGTCCCTCATACATTGATTGATCTTGGGGATGCCATCAAGATGATGACTAAAGAAACCATGCTAAAACTAAAGCTCCAATGATCCTTAAGAAAGACCAATATAGTGGTGCAACCTGCAAATAGATTCATAGTGGCTACTGAGGGAGTTGTTGAGGATGTAATGGTCTCTATTGAATCTTGGGAGTATCCTACTGAATTCTTGGTTCTCCAACCCAAAAACAAATTCAATGTTTATCCTCTCATCTTGGGAAGGCCATAGTTAGCCACTATTGATTCTTACATTAGTTGGACGGCCAAGAACATGACTGTTAAGAATGAGCATTTGTCGAAAAAATTAGAAATGTAGCCCCTGCTCAGCCATCCATTGAGTAAGACTTACCCCTATGGCTATAAAGGAGGAGGAATATGAATTGTATCATACAACATCTGATCCAATATGTAACCTATATGATGTTATACGAAGGGAGAAACCTAATGAAGATGACCTCATTGACCATATCCTCCATAATGAACCCCCTAATGCCATGCCTCTTAATGAGCCTATGAAAGAATCTATAGTAATCCTTGGACTAAATTATAATTAGTTGATTCAAGACATTCCCATGTCAATGTTGTAGAATTTGGTCCATCCAGAACCTTAAATATTGACCTCTCTCTCATATCCAAACAAGAAGAGAATTTGAGCAAGATGCTAAGAGAACACTTAGATTCTTTTGCTTGAAACTATAAAGAAACGAAGGGGGTGCATCCCTTGTTTTGTACTCATCACATCTACATCAAGGATGGATGCAAACCTATGTGCCCACCTAAGAGGAGAATGAACCTGGCCGTCAAGGACATAATAAAGGAAAAATTGCAATATTTGTTGGATGTAGGGTTTATATACTCAATCTCATATAGTGAGTGGGTGTCCCCTCTAGTTTTGGTCACAAATAAGAATGGAAAGTGGAGGGTCTTTGTGGATTACAAAGAACTAAACAAAGCCACCAAGAAAGACCATTTCCCTTTACCTTTCATTGATCAATTTTTAGATGGTCTTACAGGGAAGAAGTTATTCTTTTTCCTAAATGGATTTACTGGTTACAATTAGATCCAGATCGACCTTGAGGATTAGGTAAAAACCAAATTTAGATGTCCTTGGGGTACCTTTTCTTATAGGGTCCTCCATTACTGTCTATGCAATTCCCCTACCACATTTTAGAGGGTAGTTCTACGCATCATTTTTGAGCTAGTCCATGACTCTATAGAGGTCTACATGGATGATTTCATGCCCTATGGGTGTGAGTTCCTATAGGTTCACTCTAATCTAGGAAAAGTCCTGAGGAAATGCATTGAAATGAACCTCTCACTTAGTCCTAGGAAATATGAATTCATAATAAATGCACAAACTATGCTTCGAAATTCAATATCTCAAGAGGGAATACAAGTGGACCCAAACAAGATTTACTTCATCAAAAGGGTCCCTACTCCTCAAAAGAAGAGGTATATTAGGAGTTTCTTAGGCTTAGCTGGATATTATAGGAGATTTATCAAGTACTTTAGTAAGATGGCTTCACCATTGTTTGGATTACTGGCGAAGGACTCAAAATTTTGCTGAACAAATAGCTGACAAGAGGCCCTTGATGTTTTGGGAGAGAAATTAACCAATGCACCCATACTTAGCGGCCCAAACTAGGCTCTTCCTTTCCATATCCATGTTGCTACATCCAAAAAAGTTATGGGGGCATCCTTAGGACAAATACATTGTAAGTTACCTTATGTCATTTACTTCATTAGTAAAATTATTTCGTAGGCTGAATTCAACTGCCCTGTAACTGAGAAAGAACTCATAGAAGTTGTACACTTCTTAAACAAATTTAGACACTACATCACTGGATACCAAACTTTTGTGCATACTAACCATGCCACTATTAAATATTGGATGAATAATCCTAATGTGAATGCTAGAATCATTAGATGGTTGCTATTGTTATAGCGGATTTATTAAACTATCATTCACATGTAAGGAAAAGAAAATGTAGTTGCGTATTTTGTGCCTAGAATTTATTTACCTATAGGTGATGAAGGGATGGCTGGTGATCATATTCCAGATGAGAACCTATTTCCAATATCAATGCTCTCTCCATGGTTTGTTGACATAGCCAACTACCTAATGTCTGTAAAATTTCCCCCAAGTCTATCATCTAGGGAGAAGAGAAAAATTATAAGCAAAAGCGCCACTTTCACTTGGATTGGGGGAAATATCTTCAAGTTTGGACCAAATCATTATTAAGGAGATGTGTTAGGGAATATTAAGTCTTTGACATCCTCTCAACCTATCATGGTTGACCCTATGGAGGTCATTTTTCTTCCAAGAGAATAAATTTCAAAATTCTACAAGCTGGCTATTATTGACCCACTCTCCACCAAGATGCAAAAAGGTATACCAGCAGATGTGATCAATTCCAAAGGATGGGAAAGCCCACACCCAAGGATGATATTACCCTACAATATAAGGTGGCCTTAGATCCATTTGATGAGTGTGACATGGATTTCATTGGGTCAATTCATCCACCATGACGGCAGAAAAATAGATCATTGTGTGTAGTGATTACTTGACAAAGTGGACTGAGATAAAGGTTGTAAACACACCAAAAAAGGAGAAAGTGGATGAGTTCTTAAGGGAAAATTTCTTCTACAAATTTGGGTACCCTAGAGAGATAATCACCAATCAAGGAGCTCAATTCACATTACATCTGATTGAGAATATTTTAAGGCAACATCGTATCACACACATAACATATATTGCCTATCATCCTCAAGAAAATGTGCAAGTAGAGGTTAAAAATAGGTTATTAGAGAGCATCCTCACCAAGGTTATGGGTAGTAGTAGGAGATATTAGGTAGAAATATTAGTGGAGGCCACTTGGGCCTATAACACCACTTAGAAGACAACTACTAGGTTCACTCCATATGATCTAGTTTATGGAAAGAAAGTTATGCTTTCTATTGAGTTTGAGTATAAGACTTTGATAATGGAAACCAAATTGGACTTTGATGTAATTGAAGCACAGTAAGAGAGGCTTCTCCAATTGAGTGGCTTGGATGATTTCATAATGCAAGGGCTCCTACACACTAAAGTCATACAATTGCAAAGGAAGGTTTGTCATGATAGGCATATCGAGGACAAGCTTTTTCAAGAAGGATATTGGGCATTATTATATGATTCTAGGTTCAAGGATTTCAAGGGAAAACTAATGAAAAGACTTTTATGCCCATATCTGATAGAGAAACGTCATGACAATGGGTCTGCTCAAATCAAGACCATTGATGAGTAAGGTATTCCCTTTCTTGTTAATGGCTACATGTTGAAGGTATACCAAAAACATATGTCTAAGGAAGAATTCATCAGTACAATTAGAAGAGAAGTCAATGTGCCTGGAAGTGTCATAGCTTCCAGTCCATAACATTCCTAGACACTTTTGGGAAAAATAAAAAATAAAAAGAAACTGAAAGGCCTGGATGAAAACCTTTATGAGGCATCTGAGGCCAAGTCTCGCGTTCAAAACCTCTCTGAGGCATCCCAAGAGAAAATAAGAGAAGCTAAATAATAGATATCCTTTAGTTAAAACCTCTCTTAAGGAACCTATATCAAGTAGACATGTTTACTGAGGCAAACCTATGTGTCTCCGAAAAAAAGAAGAAGGAAAAAACACAGGAAATTGATCTACAACATGTCTACTAATTTTTTGTCATTTTGTATGATTAAAGACAGTGATAGATTCAATATCTCTAGGGCCAACATTCTCAATATTCTCTTCACCCCTCCCTCCATACACTTCATATCCATCATCCACGATAATGTGGTGAACCCTCTCTACCATCCCGTTAGCCCAAAATTCAAGTTTTACAGCCTCTCTAGATTACTACAAGAAGGGTCGTAATTGCTACAAAAAGGTCTTGTAGTGCTATAGGAAGGTTCTGAAAGGCTATAGGAGGGAGGTCCTAGGAAATAAGAACACATAATGACCATGAAAAGGATGAATAAGGTTCCCCCACCATGGTCCACCATCCACCAATCACTCATCCATCCCATTTCTTAAAAAAAAATCACTAAAATCCCTCCACTCTATCTTGCCCCTGCTAAGTTTATTTGGAGAACCACACATATAACAACCCCTTCATTTCTACAAATATACACCATGTCATAAAAGTCCTAGAACTATCCTAAAGACCTTTTACATCCTCTTTCATCACCTCCATGCAGCTTGAAGACCCTAGAGAAAAGAAAAGGACTACTAGACAAAGATAACATCTTCCTATAGAAACCTATGCACAAATCACATAAAGCAATAATCTTGGTTTTTTCTCATCAGTAGGCGGGTGATGAAAAATTATGATGCCACTCTATAGTATTCATGTGACTCCTACTAGAACTCTCCACCAACAGTAGAAACTTAGACATCAACAAGGTACCTGCACACACAAAAACCACAATAGTTAAATATCATGAGGAACAATGAAGAAAAACACAAGAAAACAACACATCAACTCAACTCCCTTGATTATAACAATGAAGTGTAGCTCTAGCATTCACATACTTGCATCAATTTCATCATGAGGTAGGCACAGGTATGGAAAACTCTCATCTCCTCCCTATGTGTAAATAACGAAAAATGTGTAAATGTCAAAATGAGGTCTCTTAATAAGTTGGAGGTGGCCAGTTAACTTAGCCACCATCAACTAGTAAACTGAAAGTGATGGTAAGCACTCATACAATGTGGAGGTGTCACATCAGTCAAGGCAGTATCATAAAGAGTGGGTGATGATTACGAGGAACGAGGGAATAATTACTTCGAGTGATGACAACGAGTCAAAAGAGGAAATATCATGTGACTTCCAGGTGATCACAATGCTCCAAACCTAAGTTGAAAATAACATATTATGTACTAGGGTTTCAATTCTTTGGCATAAACGCTCATTTCAAAAATAGCTAAGGAGAGGACAAGCTCAAGGTGACATCGAGGCATTTAAAACCCTATTCTACCATTGCTACTTTATGGAGCTATATAAAATCCTGCAACTTGTATAGAAAGGCTGATGGACTTCTATAGGAATACTAAGAGGGATAAGGAACGTTGAAAAGGGTTAGATTGGTCTCCAATTTAATACTTTCATCCCAGGCCACATGATAAAAATTAAGTGCACCACCTCCTTCATTCGTCCATAAATCGTATGTAAGGTGCACTCCAAATTCTACAGGAAGTAATAATCAAATTGTGAAATTGAAAGATCTTTTCAAGCTATAGAGTAGAGGGAATGTAGGTAAGTATCATCAACAAGGAATTTTAACTCACTCTTGCCATTGAATTATACACCAAAGATATTAAAGGGAGCCTCTCTCCTCCACTTATCCAAGAAAATAAAAAAGAGATAAGGGGAGGTTTCAACAAAAGGGAGCCCTATGATACTAAAAGAATCCATATACACCCTCCTGTGGTATAAATTCTTAAAAGAGACTAGTGGCTAGGATTCTTCGAGTTGTTGAATGAATATGACGATGACACTATCTTTGAATTTTCCATGGTAGTGAACTCACAAAAAGAGGACAGTGACACAATTGTGGTAATGAGATTAGTTATTTCCCTCAGACCTGAGTTAATTAGCAGAGTCACAACCCTACACCTAGGAATAAAATGGGGCAGAGAAGACAAAATCACCAGTGCCACTACTAAAACTAACTTCTTCACTTCCATTGAAAATCCTTTCGAGGACAAGAATGGAGTTAGGATGGAAAGCGTACCTTATCATTGGGATGAGGTGGGATACCATATCCTAAAATACATCTCTTGTGAGGGAAGGTTGAGTGTGGTATATGTTTACCATTTTAGATTACTTCATGAACTAAGATTTCAAGTATAATTTCTTTTGGCTCAAAGACTTAGTGTGACATACTTCCTCCTCCAGTCCATCAAGGACATGAATCAAGACGTGAGAGAGGTAAAACACCAACACTTAGGCCCACATGGCATCATTAAAATGATAGTTTTGGATGCCTTGAAAAATTTGATAATCCTTGTCCTTTGGTACAAATTAATAGACATAGATAGAGAGGCATTCATTAACACACAGACCCTCCCATTAGGTGAAACTCCAACCTCTAGTGTTGGATCAAGAGAGGGGAAGGTAGAGGAAGAAGAAGAAGGGACAACGGCATGAGAGGAAGAAGTAGTAGGGTAAAGAAGAAGAGGAAAGAGAACCACATGAAGAGGTAGAAAGAGAGCAAGATGAAGAGGAAAGAGAACCACATGAAGAGGTAGAAAGAGAGAAAGATGAAGAGGAAGAGTGGGAGAAATAGGAAAAATCAAGTCCTAAGAAAACTACTAAGCCTAGAGAAGAAAACATATCCCCCGAACAAAAAAAAAAAAATTGTCTCGAGAACCCACTTAAAAAGGGTTACCTGTAACTTTATCTACCTTGAGCACCCAAGTCAAACCTAAAAAGAAGAGGCAAAGGCAATCTCCCCTGCTACTTTATGACTAGGAAAAGCACCAAGATCAAGCAAAGAATGCCATAAACTCCCACAAAGGCCCCTATTGGAATTGAAGAGACCCCAAGTGAGAAAGAGGAGGTGGGGACCACTAAAAGAAAAATTGAAGAGGTCACCTTTGCAAAATCCATAACAAAGACTCCTATAGCATATGTAAGGAGGCCCACCACTACATCAAACTCCCTCAAAGAACCCAAGACACCTACCACCCTTGAACAAGAAGAAAGGGGAAGCTACATGAAGGGTAGAGCATGTTATAGGAAAAATAGAGTATGCTACAGGAAAAATAGAGTGTGCTACAAGAGGAACAGAGGATGCTACATGAGAGGTAGAAAGAGCAATGGTAGAGGCGGAATGTGACACAACAATTACAAAAGGTAGAAGATTCCCCAAAAAAAAATTAGGGGGACTTCTCGAATCTCGAGGATCCTATTACACAACCTAGCCTAAGATCCTATTATAAATTCATTGAATGAGGGAGAATTATTCCCCAAAAATTTGCAATCCCACTTTTCTTTTAGCTAGATGCAGAAAGAGGAAGAAACCACATGTGGATGATAATTCATAAGTCCACAAAGGTGGAATATGTGGGCTTCATGGAAGAAAAGGTCCTTGAAATGGGAAAATAATTAAGTGAGCTAAGAGAGAGGGAGTCCACAATGAGGGAACAACTACACGCAGAAAATAGGTAGTTGAGGGAGAAGTGGCAGGAGAAGGAAACTCAACTGGCCATAATGGAAAGCCTCTCCATGGAGCCATTATAATCTAGAAAACCATCCAAGTCCTATGAAACCTTTCTCAAAGATAAGTGGATGAAATTCCAAATCAAGACCTTAGAACAACATGGGTCTATGCCATTTCAAGATTACAATGAATTCATTAAATTTTGTAGCTAGGTTAGCATAGAAGAGACAAAAAAATTGGTTGAGTTCTATATTGATAACCTTACCTTGAATGATATGAATATTTGGGATTCGAATAAGAAATTGGGGGATACAAAACTGATGGACCTAGCATCCTAGATGAATCATGAAGAGGCAAGAGCTGAGGAAGTAAAGGGAGTGATGGAAAAGGAAGAGAATGGACCACTTCATAGTAGGCCAGAGCTAATAATCCAAATGGTTGTGATTAGAAATCATAGCATTGTCTACAATGATGTTTACCTAACTATGCACTCTTTCTCAAAGAGAAGTGGATGCAATTCCAAATTAAGACCTTAACACAACATGGGTCTATGTCATTTCAAGATTACAAACAGTTCATTAAATTTTGCAGCCAGGTTAACATAGAAGACAGAGAAAAGATGGTTGAGTTCTACATTCATAACCTCATCTTTATTGATATGAATATTTATGATCCCAATTCAAAATTGGGGGATACACAATTTATGTCCCTAGCATCATGGATGGCTCATGAGGAGGCAAGAACTGAGGAAGTAAAGAGAGTCATGGAAATGGAAGAAAATTAACCACTTTATATTAGGGTAGACTTAATCAACCAAATGGTCATCATTAGAAATCATAGAATCATCTCTAATGATGTTGACCTAACACCCAAATACCTTTCCACCAAGAAGCAAACGATATCAAATTTTGAAGGCACATTTAGGTTGTTAGGGATCAAAATCCAGCAAGCCTGCCAAAGGAGATAGAATGCCTTGCCCCACAGTGTTCAAAACAGGGAGTATCACTCTCCTAAAAGGCTGAGGAATACATTGGAAAGGAAACCCCTGTACAAAAGAATCATGAAAATATTAAAAGTCAATTGGATTGGATTGGTTGTAATTGATGGCAACCCTCTCATAGAAGATCATCTCACTTGTATACATTCAGATGAATCTACAGAAGAAATATCAGATGTGACAGAGTGCATGGGTTACCGGACAACAAAAAGGGATCAGATGACAGTTCACAAGTACTTGATGGCAACACCCATGGCATGGCTCTCAATATGATGAGAATTAAAAAGTTTATTCATGTGGAGAAAAGTTCACGGAATTTTATACAGAGAAAAGTTTATCTCATGTGGGAAAACTTACCATTGGTCCATGGTATTTAGTCCTTGGAATTTGAACCTATGGTTTTTGGACCATGGCATCTCGACAGACGTGTTGATCCCTAGTATTGAGTTGATGGTATTGGTTTGTTATGGTTTTGGCCCATGGTATTG
>APFE030620278.1:0-13124 GCA_000404065.3 Pinus taeda | reverse complement strand
TTGGGGAGATGTTGGTCCACCCCATATGGCCACTTTGTCACTTCCAGGATTGACAATTGGTTTTCCTGTCTGGCTCTTCTCTACCTCTGTCGTTCAGAATCCTGTAATTCCTAAACAGTCTAATCAGCAACTAGTCGACACTAGATTTGCCTCCCAACCTTCTACTTCATCTGATTCTCCCTCTCCTCCTTCCTCTTCACTTGATAAAGTCGATAAAGTAAAAATCAAGTAACTGAGAAGAAGAAGAAGCAGAAAGAGAAAAAGGAAAAGAAGAAAAAGGAACCAAAATCGAAAGGGGGCAACCAAGCGTCGTCTAGCGAAAATTCTCACACCGCACAGTCGAAACCTAAGCCTCCTTGTGTCATTTGAAATGGAGACCACTATCATCGAGATTGTCCCTGCATCCCTCGGATCTTAAGGGACTGGTCTCCTCGTTTGCACAATCTGGTAGAGTCAACCTTTGGCGATCATGTTGAATGCTCACCATCAACTAGTGAAAGTGAAGCACATGGACAAAGAAGGAATCCTAGATTTCCTTATAAGTTGTGTGAAGGCAATCACGCCGTCCACTGTTGTCCCTTCCTTGATGAGTCTAAAAGAGTTTTGGATGATCGTCTGGTTTCACCACTACGACTTCCTCCTGGATATAAAAAACTCTTGCCAAGTCCTCCACCGGTTGAAAATCCGGCTAGCCCGTCATTGTGGTCGGCCGAAGCACCTATCATTGAAAATGAACCCTCTGAATCCATACCATACGAAATTCAAAGGGTCGATATGGCAGTTGACCCGGTCTTTCCTTCAGAATGTTCATCTTCGAATGATACCGTCACTGAAGAGAAAGAGAATGACACCATTCAAATTCTTTTTATCAACATAGACTCCGATGATCTTGGGGGCAGTCCTCTCGTTCCTTTATCGAAGGAAGGAAGTTCATCATAGTCATATCTAGCCGTCTATTCAGTCTCACCACCAAGCAACCTAGTCGTTTCCTTCGACTAGAGTCTATTAGGCAAACCCTGTTTACCAGCCAGTGTACCATTCAGAATCATTGTACAAGCTTACAGAATGGTCATGGTTGGTACCATCATTGATGAAGGGGATTCTATGAGTATCCTTTCCTAAACTACTTGGAAAGCGCTTGGTTCGCCATCGCTTTTGCATGAAATGAGAAATCTGACAGGCTTTGACAAGGGAACCAGTCGACCTTTAGGGATCCTTCCAAATGTGCCCATTGCTTTGAGAAGGAAAACTGTTCACATGAACGTTATGGTAGTTCAAGGACCTTTAGATTATAATCTACTCCTTGGACGCAACTATATTTATTGCATGGGATCCATCATCTCCTCACCCTTTAGAGTAATGTGTTTTCCGCATGAAGGCAGAATGGTTAAGCTCGTAGGCCAAATGTCATTCCCCGGTTCACACATCGCAAATAGTCAAATGCCATCCCTAAATGGTCTTTTCACGCAAGAAATGTCTCATCGGTCTCCAGTCCGTCCACCTGATGAGTGCGAGTGATTCAGGAATATGTGACTGAAACCTAGGGGGCATGCACCCTAGTTTGTTTCGGCAGGAAAACCTTGGGTATAGAGTGGATTTCTGCGAGGGATATATGACTAGTCTGACGAACCCGTCCTTACAGGAAAATGGGATCAGACTCGAATAAGATACCTTCATCAAAGTTATGTGAGTGGAATGTGTCTGCGCCATTCACCTTTGTCTGTTTCAATGGACATCACTGAGTAAGCATTTTATCCGCTACGCGGATAGAGCTTTCTTGGTAACCTGGAAATTTTTCGCTATACTTGGGGGCATGCAAACCTTTCCGCATGAAAGTGAAGAGCCACTATTTATTTTTTAAATTTTTAGGACCTCTAACCCTTTAAGTCCGTAAGGCTAGTCATTTCCTAACTTGCATAAAGAAAGGATCCATGGCAAAGCTTGAGAGATGTAAGCCACTTCAAAATAGCATCTTAAATGAGACATTTCTTATCATACGACTGGCAAGCAATGTTGTTGCAGAGTTCAAGCTCATTAAAAAATAAACCCTCCACGAAAAGTTTTAGTGCATAGTTCAATCTCGTTAAAAGATTAAACATAAGTCATGAGCAAATGTTTCCCCCAACGTTTAAGCTCATTAAAAAATGAACCGGTAAATAACCATTGTGAATGCCTTATCGCCAGCTTTTGAACCTTGGTTGTGTTCTCGCCATCACCTCCACTCTGTTTTTAGCCGATCATTCACCCCCATATGATTGTTTACCCTTCGAGGAACATCTGTGAAGAGTGATTCTGTTAGCCATCCTTGTGACACTACATGATTGGAAATCTTACCTGGAATCAGCTGCACCCGAAACCATCACTCGTTTCCTCGAACGAGTCTTCTTTAAGCTCTTTTCAAGCTGACTCATAAAAGATGAAAGATTGTGAGCGATTGGCCTCTCTGGCTCGTTAGGGCTCGGAAGTGCTATCCCTCCTCTAGATTTTAATCTTTTTGGACCTGAGGGATTATTACACAAAAAGATCAAGCGCTTGTCTTGTTCAGCTCGTTAAAACTATCGAAAATTCATCCCTTTTGTATTATTTTATGCTTTTTTCAGACTTAAGGGATTATATAACGAAAAAGAATCTTTGGAGTCTCCTCTCCATTTCTTTCAGACTCTCTACAATTGAAAGAGACCGTATTATCTTTATCGTTAAACTCGTTAAAACCTAATAGCGACAAACTCATCCAAATGGACGAGAATGAGTTTCACTCTCACTTGGCTCACTAAAATATAGCGACAAGTTTGCCCGAAGGGCGGATTATAGAACAAGCATATGTTATCCTCCTCAAGCTTGACAAAAATAAAGAGGCATTGGTCAGCAATGACTAGGGAAAATTGGGAAGAAAACTTGAAGAAACTTTATTGGTAGCAAGTCGCTCTTGAACATGACACTTTCCTTCCGTGTCCATGCCAGGTTGGGTTGTTCCATTCACTGGTCATCACCATTGGTTTGTCACACCATCCATCTTTGGGGTTAACACTACCAATCCATCGTCAGTGTCGCCGATATGTTCAAGAGAAGTCATTCAGACAATTCACTTGTGTCTCACCCACTACAATACATTCATGCTTCATTCCTTCATGATTGCCACCCTGAACCCTGTATTGTCAGTTTGTTTTCACCTCCAAAATCATTTCCTTCGTTCTGTGTCGTTGATGTCGGATTCATTAAGGCCCTCCTGTGACGGGTCGCTTCTTGTCGACATCATCTCATTATCCAAGAAGTTGACTTAGGAACAACCCTTTCAGTACTTTGAAGCTTGCATGCCTCAATGGCAAGTTTCTCACTTTCGGCGACAGGTTTACATCAATGGCCTTCGACCAAGAGATTTTGCGTGGTGTTCGATGCCAAGTCCTTTTTCACACCACATGAATTGTACTATATTACCTTGAGGGTCATTGTCATTATTGGTGATTCTTCTCACGCCTGTTAACAACTTACATCATTGGCAGGTAATCAGGCGATGTCTTTCCATGTTCGACTCCAGAACATTTTCACATGGATCGAATTGTACTGCGAGTGAAGATTAAACGAGTTTTGAAGACCCCAGATCTAGTTTCATCCAGACGGGCTATGATATATTCAGGAATATAAAAACATCAAGTGTACATCATTGCTGAACAGATGATCATCCAAATCAAAAGATGATGTGTCCATATCATCAGTCTGTCACACAAACGATTATCTGTCCTATGTACGTGAAAATGAATTTATAAAGCTGAGCATGGGAATGCCCGCCTCAGCTAGATCATGAAAAGATGTTATCAAAATAATGTATTGTATTGTATCTTATTACAGGTCGCCTCCTAGCTTGGAAAAACTTCAGATCCTCATAGTAAAGCATTTCACTCGACATCAGAAAGATTAACAACCTCATGCTTTAGGGGGCAACTGTTATAGCCATTTTTGGGCACTTCAACCCCAATCATAAATTTCCATAAACTGAGGGCTCCTAAGTCCCTAAAAGTTTGCTTCACTGCCTAAAGGAACAAGGTCAACTAATTACATCATCTCCTAGAAGTTCTCCATTGAAAACTGCTCATAAATGGTCAAAACTGGACCATACTGAAAGCTCAATGTAGAGGGTGCGATGCATATCACCTTCCCAGTGTACAAGGTGTGATGCATATTTATTTTCTCCTCTGTAGGATGCAATGGTCGAGAATGGACAAATGGCATGGAAAAAAATGCGAGGTGGAAGATCATGGAATCTTCCAGAAGCTTCCCCTTTGACACTTGCCTCTCTATTTTCGACCAAGGATGAGTAAGAGATCATCATTCTCCAAGTGGAAGTAGGAACTATCAGAGAGAGGACACTAATCAAGATCCGAGAAGATGAATCACCTCTCTGTAATCATCTATATATGAATCCCTCATCACAGAGATCCAGAGGCTGGAATTTTGTATCTTATAGAGAAGTGTTGTTGGTTTTCCTGGTGTACATTCATAGTGTTGGGTGATCTAAGCTTTGCTTGAGGTGAAAAAGGGCCTCCTAGCTGGAGGACGATGCTGGGTCAGAGCACATGGTTGTAATCCTCTTGCTACTTTTTATCTTAATAAAGCTATTCTTGTTTCCTTCCATATGCTTATATACTTATTTACATATGCATTTTATACAGTTAATACACATTTGATCCTGTATTATTTATGAATTTAGATCCTTGTTTCTTCGATAGTAGTATGTTGCTGTGATTTCACAGGTTCTTTTGAAGCTGGGCAGATAAAGAAGAAGCGGCGAAGCTCTATCAAGAAGGAGAGGAAATCAAACGCAAGACTCAGGTTGGTCTTCTTGGTTCTTCTCTTGTCTACTTTCATAAAAGAAAACAATAGTAGACTTTGATTGTTTGTTCCTAAGATAGCCACCCATCTTAGTGGGAATAGCAGCATCCGAGTGGACACTATTCCCGGATAACAACCTTTGGCTATGTTCTACCCAAATTTGTCAGAAGAAACATACTTTGAGGGAATATGAATTGAACAGAATTAGCCTGTGTAATATTTGTGAGCTAGAGCACTCGACAGGGCAATGTCCGAAGCTTCCTAGACTAACGGTAGTTCTTAAAGAATCAAGCGAGGAGGTGCAGTCCTCTTATTTCATCACACCAAGGAGGCCATGGAAACCGCGACGTCTAAGTATGTCTCAAGAATTTTCATCTTTCAATTCATGGAAAAATGCATATAATACTTAGCAATATCCATGGAAATATCCTACCCCTCCTTCAGCACAGTTTCCTTCACCCTGGAACCAATGGTCTCCATCTCCTCCTGTTCAATATCCTCAATCTCAATCGTATCCTTGGAACCATAATTAGAGAGGAAATGCCCAAAATTCAGGTCTGCCTAGATTACCCATGCAACAACAGTTGCAGTTACCTCCTTTCCAAGCTCTGGCTCCTCCACCACTTGTGCGACCCCAACTACCTGTGCAACCTAACCCAAACACAAATAATAAAGCAGCTTAGGGCATAGAAGTTTCGACGACCTTCTAGACCTACCTTATTACCCCCATGGGACTTAATGAAATACAATTACGATCGGGCAAGGTAACTAACCCAAGTCACTCCCCTATCATTACAGAGGATGATTGTGAACCATCCAGAGGAGATGCAAGAGGTTCTGAGGTGGCTACTATGCCTACAACAGTTGATATAGAGGATGTTGTTACATCTGTAACAGCTGACCTGCGAAGAACTATTACTATTGTAACAACCAATTCAGGGAAGGATGATACACCTGTAATAACATATTCGACTGTTGTAATGTAGGACTCCTCATATCCTCAAAGATTGGCTGAACCTAGGATGACTTCACAGCTCGAATTTGATTTTCTTAGGGAGTTGCAAAATTTGCATGTGCGAATTCCTCTACTGCAACCCCTTAATGAAGTACCTATTTATGCTAAGACAGTAAGAGATTTGTGCATCAAGAAACCTGTGAGGAAGCCTAAAGACCTTGCCACCACACATGTGATGGGAAAATTATCTGAATTAATGTTTGCTCAGCCTCTCCTAACTAAGTACGATGATCCAGGAAATCCTACGGCCACTTTCTACATTAATGATCATCCCATAGACAACACATTGATTGATCTCAGGGCTGCTATTAATGTAATGAAAAAGGACCTCTTTATCACTCTCAGGCTACAAGGACTCAAAAATACTCCTACTGTGCTTGAATTAGTAGATAGGTCCCATGTTAAACCCAAGGATATGCTAGAGGATATAGTGATTACAATAGATTTCTAGATATATCCAGCTGATTTTCCTATCTTATAGCCCAAATCCAATTTGGGGGGGCATCCTTTGATCCTAGGGAGACTTTGGTTGGCCACTGCAGATTCATTTATAGGCTGCAAGATGGGATCTATGGTGATCTCGGATGGCTAGGTAACACATAACCTTAATATTTATCCCCCAAAACCAAATGTGGATGTGTAAAACCTTTGGTGGGATGAGTTTGAGCCTAAGTCAGATCTTTCCCTGCCACTCCTCACTCTAGCAAAGCCTAGTATTTCAAAGGCGAGACAAAAGATGATGTCATTAATGGTTTTATTAGGAACTCACTCTCTGTCGCTTCTATTAAGAATGAAAATGAGGAAGAAGAGCTGGAAGATATAGATTTTGAACAAATTAGAACCACCCCGAATATTGATAGCAGTCCAACTGAGATTGAATCTGGAAATTTTTTGAGTGTTAATCCCAACCTGACTGCTGAGAAAACCAACGACTATTACAACTGCTGCATAAATATAAAAAGGCATTTGCATGGGACTATATGGATATGAAAGGGATCCACCATAACCTGTGCACTCATCGTATTTATTTGAAGGACAGCTACAAACTATTCAGACAACCACAACACATCATGAACCCTGCACTAAAGGAGGTGGTGAAAGAAGAACTACAAAAGCTCCTGAGTGCTAATTTTATTTATCCAATATCTGAAAGCCAGTGGGTGCCATCGCTTGTCATCATTCCTAAAATGAATGGTAAGTGGAGAGTCTGTGTTGATCACAGATAACTCAATAAGGGCTCTCAAAAGGGCCATCTTCCCTTACCATTTATAGATCAGATCCTTGATACCCTCTCTAGATAGAAATTATTTTCATTTTTGGACGGATTTAGTCGCCACAATCAGATACAAAATGCCTCGAAAGACAAGGATAAAACGATATTTACCTGTCCTTGGGGAACCTACGAATACATAATACTTCCTTTTGGACTCTGTAATGAGGCAACAACCTTTCAAAGGGAAATATTGGGAATTTTCTCTGACTTGTTGAATGACTACCTGGAAATCTTCATTGACGATTTTACACCTTATTGAGATGGTTTTGAAACAACATTAGTCAATCTGAAAAAGGTGTTGGAACGGTGTGTACAGACTAATGTTTCTTTGAGCACTGAGAAATGTCACATGATGATGACTAAAGGGATTATGCTTGGAAGCTACATTTCTGCTGATGGAATTAAGGTAGACCCTACAAAAATAGAGGTAATTCTAAAAATTCCAAACCCCAAAATGCAAAAAGAGGTATGTAGTTTCTTGGGGCATGCAGGGTATTACAGGAGATTTATAGAAAATTTTCAAAAATTGCATCGCCATTATTTTCCTTGCTCATGGAGGATGTTGATTTCTTGTGGACAGGGAAGTGTGAGCAGGCCTTTTTAATGCTAAAATGTTGTGTAACAACAGCTCTAGTCTTGCGAGGACCTAATTGGGAACTATCATTTCACATAGCTATGGATGCATCAGATATTGTTGTAGGTGTTGTTTTGGGCCAACTGGAGGATAAGAAACCTTATTCTATCTACTACATAAGAAAAAATCTAACCTCCGCTGAGCTCAACTGCACGGTGACCGAGAAGGAGTTCTTAGCAGTTGTGCATGCCATCAATAAATTTCGACATCACATCACCGGGTATCAAGTATTTGTACACACTAACCATTTTTCCATTTGTATTTTAATGAACAAGCCAACTACCAATGGTAGCATTACACACTGGTTATTGTTGTTACAAGAATTTGATATCATTATTGTAGATAAGCCTAGAAAAGATAATGTAGTGGTTGAATTTATTTCTAGGCTAACTATTGATGAAAATTGCACTCCCACTGAAAATTATTTCCATGATGAATATATTTTTGTTATTTCTACTTACTCACGTTGGTATGCAGATATAGCCAATTATCTTGTTGCAGGGAAGCTTCCACAGTATTTGTCCTCCAAGGAGAAAAGAAAGATCATACAACAAAGTGCTACATATACCTGGATAGATGGGAACCTCTATCACACTAGGTCGGATTTCAAGATCAGTTGTTGTGTTAGAGAAGATGAGGTCTTTGATATCCTTAAAGCCTGTCATGAGGAACCTTATGGAGGATACTTCCCAGACAAATGGACAGGATACAAGGTCCTTTCAACAGGGTATTACTGGCCAACAATATTTCAGGATGCCGAGAAGTTTTTGAAGGGATGTGATAGTTGTCAAAGAATGGGCCAACCACTGCAATCAAACGAGATGTTGTTACAGCCCCAAATCATCTTAGAACCATTTGAGAAATGGGATCTAGATTTTGTGGGACCAATTAATCCTTCATCTAGACAAATATCCTACATCTTGGTCTTCACTGGCTATGTCACAAAATGGGTCGAGGTGAAGGCATTAACCAGAGCCACAGAGAAGGCTATCTTAGACTTTCTGTTTGAAGACATCTTTGTTCAATTTGGCATACCCAGGGAGATAGTCATAAATGGAGGGCCCCAGTTTACATCTCATAAGATCCAAGAGTTGTTCGACAAATATAAAATCCATCATAGAATCACAACACGTTATCATCCACAAGCAAATGGCCATGTTGAAAGCACTAACAAAGTCATTAAGGGGATCCTTACTAAGATTGTGGCCAGTCACTAAAGAAATTGCGTTGGCAAACTTCCAGAAGTGTTATGGGCATACAGGACTACATGGAGGAATACCACTCGATTCTCACCATATGAACTTGTGTATGGAAAGAACCCTTTATGCACCATTGAATTTAAAATGAAGATGCTAAGGTTAGCATTGCAGGTCAATTTGGATTTGGCTACAACACAAAGGCATAGATTGAACCAACTCAATGAATTGGAGGAGAAACGGTTGGATGTTATCTAGCAAACAAAGATTATCCAACACCAGAGAGCTAATGGCATGACATATTCATAAAGAAGAAGAAGTTCCAGAAAGGAGATTGGGCTCTCTTATATGACTCAAGATTTAAAGACTTCAAGGGTAAGCTCTACACCAGATGGCTAGGTCCCTATGAGGTAGACACAATATTTGACAATGGGACTATAAATTTGGTGACTATTGACAGTGCGATGACACCATTGCTTGCAAATAGGCACTGTATTTGGTTATATCAGAAACCTACTTCAAGGGATTCATTTGTCAACATTGTCACAAATTCGGATCTTAAGATCATCAATAAATGACGCAGAGTCCTTGACGAAAGACTCTGTGTGACCAACCAAGGGTCTCAGCTTTACTGCGAGGAATTTTGCAAGGAGGTAAGTTGGGCCACCAATGGTATTGACAATGGGCCTCAAGGGGACCCCTTCCTTGTGGACCTTTGGAAGGCCATAGATCCTAGGTGTAATGGGGTTTCCCTCTATGAGCTTTTGGGACAGAGGATTCGTGGAATTACATGACTTGATCGCAAGAGCGACTGCTCTAGAAACCTTTTTTAGAGGATTTTTAGAAAGTTCTTTATAGCTTCCACTATTGCAGAGATGATCAAGCATCTTATTTCTGTAATCCTTTCTGTCCATGATGACTGCAGCTCCTCCTTTATCAGCTTTCAAGACCACGATATCACGATTCTGGTTTAAGGCCTTCAGAGCCTCAAACTCAGCCCTGCTGATATTACTCTGGGGAGGTTTTGCTCTCCTTAGGGCCACGGCACAATCTTTCCTAATCGTGTCTTTAGTCTTATCCGGAAGGTTCCTTATGCCAAATTCGACGTCGCAAATGATGTCTTCAATAGGAATTTTCCTGGGCGCCAGGGAAAAATTAAGACCCCTTCCTAGGAGACTGAAAGCAGGAGGAAAGGAAAAGCTAGAAAAATTAATCACTTTATTGCCCGGAGAGGGAGGACTCGGAACACCTCCACTTATATTAAGGTTACCATTCCCATCATCACCCTTATAGTTAAATCTGTAACTAGCCCCTTGATTCTTGAAAAAATTATCTTCCTTCTTTTCATTTAGAATAATATTACCATCTCTAGAAACCCTATTATCCTCATTTCTTTTACTATTATAACATCTATCATTAATCTTGTTGTCATAGAATTTGTTATTAATGTCATAACCCATATTAGCTTTATCATATTTATAATTAATCTCAGAGTAATTAAAATTAATCCCATCACCGAAAATTTCATTACCCATATTGTGTGCAATGGTTTTATCAGCAGTGGGCAAATATTCACCCCGGACCATCCCACTAACATTATTCAAATCACTCATATTCAAACCAGCAGAACCGGAATGAACCCCGCTACTATTATTATTAATCTCGTAACCTTTATTACCCCTATTATACATAATAGCTCTATCATTAATACCAATAAATTTAATCCTATCACAACAAACTATATTACCTAAATTGTGCGCATTGGATTTCTTAACCGCGGGTATATACTCACCCCGGGCTATCCCACTACCATTAAACGCATCGATCTCAACAGAATTAGAATTAACACCACCGATACACTCTACATACGTAATAGAGAATAGACCAACCAACTTGGAAATAGATTTACGCTCACCTGACCATTCATCATCCTTAGCAGCTGGGAGTTCTGCACCAGCATCCGCCATCCCGTCACCGTGCTCTGCTAACTGACAAACGATCCGGTCTGCTCTAAACAGAGATCCGCCAGTTAGATCAGGGGCTAAGAAAACCCGAGTCATCGCCACTGATTGAGAGGTGCTCGATCCACACGCCTTATTGCCCGATTGAGAACCTGAGCCAACTCTAGACAAGGGTGGAGCAAGGCCTAGATTTCCGCCCGGATTGGTTTCAATGCCGCCCTCAGCACTGGAAGATCTGATTGATAACCCTGACATTCCAGAACCGGGCCCGATCGATGAAGACGAGTTTAAAACTCAAGAATTTAGGAAAGACACCTGGTTTGATGAGACCTGACTGCCCGAACGAGGCTCAGATACTAAACCAGAGCCCGGAGCCAAGCGCCTGGCAAGCTTAAGAAACTTGGTCGACTGCTTGAGCTTCAGTAATTCTTCCAAACGCTGGGACTTTAAAGTAGAGCACGCATCGATCTTTGCCCAGAGGGCCGAGGGGAAGAGACTTGAAAGCTCCAGATGAGTAGCCAGAAGAAACCGAGAAAGACGATCCAAACTCTTCCTTACTCTGCAAATCTCCGACCTAACCAGCCCTAAGCTCGCTTTCAAAAAAACGCCAACATTCCTAGGGGTATTGAGGATATGATTAATACGGGCAAAGCCAGGAATAACTGAGGAATCCCTGCATCGCTTAAGAAATGCCAGATCAGACTTCAACTTAGTAACCTGCATGCGTGCCCACTCGAAACGATGAACATTCTTTGCGGTGGATTCTCCGTGCAGGGAAATTACTTATTTAAATAAATAATGAATTTTATAAGGACATTGGAAACTAATATTTTATTAAATTAAATGGATAAAAATAATAGTTAAATAAATTTAGGTCCTTCCGAGGGGGCCTGGTCAAACCTAGCCGTTAGAGGCCTAGTAACCATTTTCTTGTCAATTTAGCTCTTGGAATGGCCTGCTGTCCCTATTTATTGCATGACTCAGATTGGATCTTCAACTTGTCCCGACGATGAACCACACTGGTTGGTTCGAAATGCGTCGACAAATGATTTTATATGTGATTTTGCTGAAATTTTTCTCTAAACAAGATTATGGATCACAGAAGCCTAAATTCCTTAACACTTTACATTAACTTACATTATTTTAGGGCGGACAACAATAGACTCTTACACTCTGCGCCCGCATTTTGTAGGGTCTTTACATTACATTTGACCAAAACTCAGGCTTCAAGCCCCAAAAAATTGCTATGGGGGGCTTCGCTGCCCAACAGACCCCCAACACAATCATCGTGACTCATCCCGAGTCACTCGGCTGGTACAGTGAACTTCACACGAAGTCCTTTCCATGTGTTCCTGAGCACGTGAATATCCACAACACATGGTATTTTCTTCTGCTAGGTCTGCTCCCTTCCTACTTCTGCATTATTTCCGTCTAACTTGGTTTGCTACTCTGATGCCAGCTTCTAGTACCTATGTTTATAGCCCCTCACCTCTGTCCGGCCGCTTGGGTCACAAAGACTGTGCTCTGGTCGGTTAGTCATACAGTCGGCCCACCTATGTAGGGCTTTAGGAAACTACCATTTACCTTTCCTGGGAGGGATTCTCCATTAAGTTTGACTAACTCGGCCGCACCGTCGTCTGTGACCTCTTTTACTATGTAGGGTCCTAACCAATGCATTTGAAATTTGCCCAAAAAATTTTCGAACTTGCTGTCATACAGCAACAATAAAATGCTTACCTTGAATGTGCGCAACTTGATATGGCGATCGTGCTAGGATTTTTCGCGTTGTTTCTGAACCTACTGGTGGAATCCTACCAAAAGTCATTCTTCCTTGAGTTCTCCCAGTTGCGCGAGCTGTTCTTCCAAGGCATTGAAGTATGACATATCTGTAAGTGCTGCTATTCAGAAGCTGGGTACAATGTATTCCATTGGCATGATTGCTTCCATGCAATAGACTAATTGAAAGGGTGTCTGACCCATCATTTTTTTGCATGTGGTTCCGTATGCCCATAAAACAACATGTATGTATAGTGTTAGGGTCCCACCCTAACCCCCTTATTTATGTCATGGGATCACGTCATAGTCAAGAGTCAATAAAGCCCATATTAATATTTGTAAGTGGTTAACCCGCAATTAATGACGAGACCACAGTTAGTTGCAAATGGGCGGTAGTATTAGATAGAGGGTAAATGGGCAGTAATATTAGATAGACGGTATT
>APFE030620271.1:933-24195 GCA_000404065.3 Pinus taeda | reverse complement strand
TATGATCTAGGATTTCCAAGATAGATTGGATGCTTCATTGTAAAATGTTTCTTATTTTTTTTTAATTAATTTTGTAAATATATATTATTATAAATATATGTTGTATTATATGATTATCAAATTTGAGTTTTCTTAATTTATTTCATTTAAATTCATTAAGTTAATGAAGTAAATTGGCAAAATTCAAGATATACTTTTATATTTGTAATTAAAACATTGTAAAATAACTTATCTTATATTTTATTTATAAAATGTTAAATAGAATATATTATAATGAATTTTAAAAATAAATAGATATTCAAAACATAATAACAATTTTCCATGAATGAAAGAATTATATGAGTAAATAGAAACAATTTCCCTTTCAATAATGCTATTGTAGATGCTTATTAGATTTTTATTGTGTATCTTAGTTACATTGTTGATATAGTAATGTTTACAATTCAATGAAAAATGTTTTTTTTCCCTAATATTTGAATTAGATTTGCATAATATAGACTAAAACTAGCATGTGATAAAAATATTATTTGAAGAAACAAACTAGGTTGTAAACATACATTATAACAAATATGATCAAATCATTCAATAAAATTATTAAAAGATTAAGAGGATTCAAATGACAAGTAATGGTCCATGTCCTAAAGATTCTACTCATGATCTATGTGCTCATGGCAATTTTTGGTCCATGTTTGTGCATTGATACATATGCTCCATATCCATGCATTATTAGGGAAAGGGAAACATGGCAACAGTGTATACTAATAAAGGGCCATGTTCCTTTCCATGGGTTGTAAGAAATTTTCATTCAATTATGATGCAGTCTCTTTATATTGTTGGTGGTGTTGTTTTAAAAGTGGTTGTGCAAAGCTAGATGCTTAGAGGTATCATGTGCAAAGTTTTGTTTTTCAATGATTGATCAAAGGGTGTTATTGAGAGTAGAACTAGTTGTGTAGATGAAGTTATGTGGAGGTGGTTATGCGTGTATGGATGTTATGTGAAAATGTTATGCAGAGTTTACTAAGATAATAAATATGAAAATTCATTTTTAAATTTTTATGTAGGGGCATATTTCAAAATAGTTTTGCAAATGAAGTTGTGCATAGATGGTTGTGTATGTACGAAGGTTATACGAAGCATAAATTCATGTGCAAAATTTGTGTGGAATGAGGGAAGTGTAGAGGGGTATTTTAATTGTAATGTGTTTTGATATTAGTTTTATTATTAATGGATTCTGTGGGATGTGAAAGTGCATATAATAAAAGCTTGAAAGTGTATTGCACACAACGGACTATGTTGTTTGGAGGTAGTGTGTACAGAGAACAAATTCTTCCTACGCATAATATCTAGAACCCACGTTTATTAATATCAGTTTCAAGTGTCAATGACTAATGGAAGGGCATTGTTGAGTGAGGAGGTGGTTGTGCGTGAGATATTTTTACACATAAATGTTTTTTCTTTTCTCTTTCTCACCTATGCATTTGTTTTATGTTGAAAGTGTATAAAGATCATGTTTCTAGTTTTGATGTTTTGGTGTGTATGTGGTTCTCAGAATGTGCAAAAAGGTGTGTAGTAAGTGAATTGAATGTTAGATGACTTGAATTTACCCACAACTTTATTTTCTATTAATTAGAGGATAGACATAGAGATGATGAAAAATATGGATGGAGGTTTTATCTTTGTAGTGTGCTTCGGATGCAAAATAGTGGCAGGTCGTGGCTAATGATGGTGTTTCACCTACGCTTGAGGAAATCCTTCAATTGCAAGCAAAGACTGGTGGAAGCACTAGTGACAATGACAACGATGAAGGTGCCATGTGTTCAAGGCGACTTCTTCTCTCAAAGCACCTTGGTTGACTTGTTGGTAAAGGTGGAAACATCATCAGTGAGATGTGGAAGCACATGATTAGAGAAAATATTCACATATTTCCTAAAGAGGAGCGACCAAAATGTGCCTCCCAAAATGAGGAGCTCCTTCAGGTTATTGGATACCCTAGTGTTGCTAGAGATACACTCATCCAAAATACAAAAAGACTGAGGGAAAATATTTTGAAATATATGAATGGTGCTACCAACACTAACACCCACATAGTGCCTCCTTTGTCTAGTATATGTGTCCAATACAATCCCTCTTTCATCATCAAGTTATGGAACAAGGAAATATCACCTAGTATTGCCAAGGTAGATCAGATGCTCCATTGTAAAATGTTTCTTATTTATTTTTTAATTAATTTTCTAAATACATATTATATTATAAATATATGTGGTATTATATGATTATCAAATTTCAGTTTGCTTAATTTATTTCATCAAAATTCATTAGGTTAATGTAGTAAATTGACGAAATTCAAGATATACATTTATATTTGTAATTAAAAAAATGTAAAATAATTTATCTTGTATTGTATTTTTGAAATGTTATATAAAATTATATAGCATAAATAATTTAAAAAATAAATAGATATTCAAAACATAATAACAATTTTCCATGAATGAAAGAATTATATAAGTGAATAGAAACAATTTCCCTTTACATAATTTTATTGTATATACTTATTAGATTTTTATTGTGTATCTTAGTTTTATTGTTGATATAGAAATATTTATAATTCAATGAAAAACGTTTTTTTTTAAACATTTGAATTAGATTTTCCTAATATAGACTAAAACTAGCATGTAATAAAAAAATGATTTGAAGAAAAAATTTAAGTTGTAAACATATATTATAACAAAGATGATCAAATAATTCAATAAAATGATTAAAAGATTAAAAGGATTGACATGACAAGTATTGGACCATGTCCTGAAAATTATACTCATGATCTATGTGCTCATGGAAAGTTTTGGCCATGTCTATGCATTGATATATATTCTCCATGTCCATGCATTATTGGGGAAAGGAAATATGGAAGCAGTGTATACTAATAAAGGGCCATGATCCTTTCCATGGGCTTTAAGAAATTTTCATTCGATTATAATGTAGTCTCTTTACATTATTGGTGGTGCTTTGTATAATTGTAAAGTTTTCTTCAGGCATATTTCTTGTTCTCATTATCCATTGCCAATTAAAACATATTTCAATGAGCCATTAGTTTCTCAAGAATTTCTTAACTTTCTTTATATCCATATATACAAAAGTAGGTTTCTTTATTGGTAAGGAAACTTCTTTTTACCAATATTATTGAATAGCTTAGTGGTTAATTAGTTATCTATTTTAAATATGAATTGTTCAACTCTTATTTTGAAATGATAATGTTTGTACAAGGTACTTTACCATGTTTTAATGATGTGTACCTTCTAACTTTGATGTCAACCAATTAGATTTACAAAGATTTATGATTTGACATTTGAATGGTTCACCCTTATTACAGATCAATGATTGAAAGCAATATTGCCATGACTTTTAATATATATGACCACTTTACTTAACAATGATCACTTCCATTTTATGCAAGGTGATAAAGGTTGGATTTAGTGTTGCAAAATTACCAAATACAGATCTAATTGGAGATTGATATTGAAAGCCAAAAGCGATGGCTACTCGAGTGCTACTAAATACTTCCCTGAAAAAGTAGTCACAAATGTGATATTAATTCCTTTCATAGTTATTTGTTAGTTATGAGGGTAACCTCTGCTAGGTCTATATCTACATACGTGGTGTCCATATTTCCTAAAATGGTGTTCATGACGAATTCCATGTGGGAGATACAATGGATAAGTGAAATAGATTGAAATATAAATAGAGATGATATTTTTTATTGTTAGTGATATTTATGTATTTCATTGTTGGTTATGTAAGTAGAGGTAAGTAAAATATATTAAAATTTAGAAATCTAAGTTTTATTAGTCCCTACCTCATCAAGGACTATAAAATTTACGTCACAGTCAAGTTGCATTGACTGTACATTATTTGGTTGTGTGTTCGCAATTTTAATCAAGTTTTGGGAAATTGCTCAATATTTCTATTTTTGCATAGATTAAAAAATAATTTTCAAATTTAGAGTAAATGTTATTTCTAATTTACAATTAGTTCAGGAAGCTTTGATGGGACATAATTCCCCAGATGGAGGGTGTTTTATCTTCATTTTCCCCAATGTCTGACAATTCATTTATAAATTAAAATTAAAGTTATTTTGTGAGTGCCCATTATGATGGTGAGTGCTCTAACACTGTCACTTTTATCTTATTTCTCTACTCAATGATGTGAAAATTGGTCAAGTTTCGGGACATTATTATGTTAGTGTCCATTTAATAATGTTAGTAATGATGTGGTTGCAGGTTGTTTGCATAAGCAAGGGGGTTTGAAGAAATGTCGAATTAATATTATTATGTTTCCTTATGTGGAGCGAAAGGTATGTGTGGGAGAGTTGGGCTCCTTTCCATAGTAACTATTATGATACTGCTAAACGATATGGTAATTGATACAGTTTCATTGTGCAAAACGTTCTATCTAGAGGATAAAGTATGTACAGGAGAACTGGGGTCTTGGGGATGCTAAATAAAATATGTTTTCAATCCTTGTGAAGAATAATTCTTGTGAAATAAAATGAATGTGTGAAAGGATTTTTGTTTTTAATTAATGTTTAGGAACATTTTTTGCAACTTCAAAAGTAGTTGTACAAAGGTGGTTGTGCAAAGCTAGTTATTGACACAATTGCAGGACATTGCTATGATAATGTTTATTTCAGTGATGTGAGAATTCATGTAGTTGTAGATTGTTTGCATAGGCCCCAAAGGGGATTGAACATTTCACATTAATATTATCATGTTTCATTGTGCGGAGTATAGAGTATGTGCAGGAAAGTTGGGGTCCTTTACACAGTGAGTTTTGGGATTGTTGTGTGAAACATTTATTGTGTATAGGATGAAGTATGTGCGGGAAAATTGAAGTATTTTGAATAGATGGGGGTGCTAAAGAAACTTTGTTCTAAATCCATGTGAAAAAGAGAGTGTAGTGCGGTAAAAATGAATTTGATGAAGGCTTAGTATTTTATTATTATTATTTAGGATAATTTTGGAAATTATGGAAGTAGCTGTACGAAAGTGGTTGTGCAAAGCTACATGTTCATAGGTATCATGTTCAGAGTTTTGAATTTCAATGATTGATCAAAGGGTGTTATTGAGTCCATAAGTAGTTGTGCGAATGAGGTTATTCCGAGGTGGTTATGCGTGTATGGATGTTATTTGAAAACTTTTTTCAAATTTTACTAAGATAATAAGTATGCAAATCCTTTCTTTTATTCTTATTTAGGGGCATATTGCAAAGTAGTTGTGAAAAAAAAGTTTTTCGTATATGGTTGTGCATTTGCGAAGGTTATATGGAGCATAAACACATTTGCAAAATTTGTGTGGAATGAGGGAAGTGTAGAGGGGTATTTTAATTGTAATGTGTTTTGAAATTAGTTTTATTATTAATAGATTCTACGGATGCAAAAGTGCATATAATAAAATCTCGAAATATTATTGCACACAATGGCCTATGTTCTTTGGAGGTAGTGTGTGCGGAGAACAAATGCTTCCTATGCATGATATCTGGGACCCGCATTTATTAATATCATTTTCAAATGTCAATGATTGATGGAAGGACATTGTTGAGTCTGGAGGTTTTCGTGTGTGAGATATTTTTACACATAAATGATTTTTCTTTGCGGTTTCGGCATATGAATTTGTGTTATGTTGAAAGTGTATGGAATTCATGTTTTTATATTTGATGTTTTGGTCCTTATGTTGTTTTATTAATGCACGAAAAGGTGTGTAGTCGATGAATTGAATGTAGAGATGGTTTTCCTACAACTTTATTTTATATTAATTAGAGGATAGACATCGGGACAATGAAAAACATGTATGGAGATTTTATCTTTGTAGTGTGTTTTAGGTGCAAGATAGTGGTAGGTGGTGGCTAATGATGGTGTTTCTCCTATGCCTAAGGCTCCAAAATTAGTGTAGCAAATATTTTGGATGGTGTTTGTCTCATTGTCAACATTAGGATAGGATAATCTTGCTCTGGAAATTTCTAAGAGCTTCTGACATGTTCTCAGATCTTCATCCAAACCATTTCAATTTTCCCTACTATCAATTGTTTCGAAGGGAATTGTCTCAGAAACATTGATGATTGTTTCACATTAACCATTCTCGACGTCAAAAGTATGAAACATGGCACCATTAGTTATATTGGATGAATCTCTAATGTCTAGATCCCCTATTGTTATTTTATCATTAAGATTAGACTTGGATGAAACAAAATCATCGATACCATTTTCCAGATCTGAATGTCCAAATATGACATGACTAACCCATATGAACCTGGACCCACGAGAGATATAATTTCATTTAGATATGCCTTTATTGAAGTTGAAAATACAGATAAATCATCTGAAGGAGTAGTCGGTAGGGAATTTCTTTGTCAAGATGGATATGTATCCCACTGTACCCCTGTAACTTGAGCACATGTATCTCCTATGGAGGATTTCCTTAAAACAATTTATGTTTGAACAACATTAGTTCCATTAGGACTATATTTACTAGTAACATGTGATATAGGTGGCCCCATCCCTTCACTAATAAGAGGTGGTTTGGATTCTCCCTTATTTTTAACAATCATAGGTTCATGTTCTAAGGTAAAGATAGTTGGCATTGCCTTGTACATTTTCTCCGACTCGTTTTGTTTCAGAATAGCAACAACAAAATTAAATATCATAGAAATATATATATCTAAACTTAAATGTTTGTCTAGACTTGCAACAATTATTTGTGATTTCAAGGGAAATTCAACCAAGGTGGCCCCTTCATCTACAAGGTAACAGGTCTCAAAGGATAAATGGTAAGCTACAAACACTGCATATTGAACATGTTTAACTTTGTTCAAGTAATCACAACTTGCACCCATAAGCAGAACATGTAAATACAAGAGAAAATCAAGTCCTATAAATTATGACTTCAAGAAAAGAGCATATAACTTAAGATAAATATGTCACCTAGTTTGGAGATAGTCAACCACTTGAGATACTTTCAAAATGAAAATTTTATAACCTCATTACTTTGTTGGAAATATTTCACAAAGAATATTAGATTGATTTCAAGGCTCCAACCTCCATCTGTGAATTATATTATCATAGAATAGATAATAGAAGATAGAATTTCAAGGCATATTATGCATAAATATAATATTTATTTTAATGAGAATGAATTTATTAAGAATACAAAATGAATCCTAGACAGTTTTCCACCCTTAGAATCACCAGCCTAAGCTGGCAAAGAAGTTTCCAGTTTGTATTAGAAATGTAGATTTATTGTTTCACATCACAATCTATAGGATAGAGCACTAATCAACATGAGAAACATTTCCTACATAAATAAAAAATAAAGTTGTAAAATACCTAATTGAACAGGTAGAGAGGGTCCACATGGCCTCCCCACACCAACGGGCATTTGAGGAGGGTTGGGCCCCCTATTTATCAAATTTTTGTCCACCCATATCTCTACAAAAGTACTTGAAACCTCATTTCATCTCATTTTTTAGTTTCATACATTGGAGAGTAGATTTGGACATAAAAATGAGAAGAACTCAAGGTGGACAAGTTTGGCAGAACAACGCTGAGAAACAACTTTGGCAAGTAGATTTCAAGGGATGAACTCAGAACAAAGTTTTTTCCAGAATAACAACACCTAAAACTCTTATTTGTTCTTCTATTTCTTAATCTCCTATACTCATTCGATGGAATCTCATTCATCATCTTGGGGAGGCTATGATCATAGAAATCATGGTGGAAGAATTGGTGAAGCGAGAGGAGATGGTGAGGAAAGAAACAAAAATTCCCCATTGATTTCCCTCTATGGAAGTGTGTCACAGAAAGATAGAGAAAAAAAGAGAAATAAGGTGGAAACTACTTATGGAATTGCATAAGTGCAAGAAAAGGTTTGGATTCATATTCAAGGGTTATATCCCTTATGCTTTGGATTCCTAACAATGTGGTTTTGTAATCTATCACCCCAAAGATTGAGCCACAATTTCAAAAGAAGCATGATGAAGCACAGATAGCTAGGGAGGAAAGGAGGAGAAACGTGCATGTTCTTGTATGTTAAATAAAGGGGAAGCACATTACCTCAACTGCTGAGGAAGCCTAGAAGAGATTAGACACCAAACTCTTGGAAATAATGTTTGATTCTGGTAGGATGGAAGAAACATATAGTCGAGTTGCCCTTGTCATACATGCATGTGGTATTGCATTTATGGATTATTTTCTCTCTGTATTGGAAATTTGTTTTTAGAGTGGCAAATGAAGCACCCATCGGTTACAAAAAAAAAAATTGAAAAAGTTTGCAACACCATTCTATAGAAGGAGAAGTTGTTCTGGACTAGTACAACAAACCAACCATGAATAAATTTGATAGTATGTCTCCTTTAGATCCATACTTATTTAGAGAAATAAATGCTTCAAATGGGGAGAAATGCATTGAATGCATGGTTAAGATTTAAAAAAGTGTTTGATATTTCAAATCATGGCTACAATATTTGAATATGGATATTGATGCTATACAACAAAAATGTGTACCCAAACAAATTCCATACAACCAGATGTAAGTGTCTACATCTCACAAAATGAAAACATGTGGTTTTTCCAAAATGATAAAAAATTTAAAAGTAACTAGACAAAGATAAATATGTGTGATAAACTTGTACAAATTTTATGCCATAAAGACCTATTAAATCAAGATTTTTGAGGCCTTTTGAAAAAAAATTAACAATTACTTTGGGGGAGATTTTCCCTGAATTTGTGTAGGGCATATCTTTAATTGTACCTTACAATACAAATACAAATACAATAAAATACAATCATATTTCAATAATATTTCGTGTGTATAATACAAAATATGTGCGAAAAATTATATACCCCAAGCCCAACAAGTTTGTATGGTGACTTTGCTTCAAACGTCATGAAAGTTATCACATAGACTGCAAGTTCATGTAAATAAATTTATACAATCATTGAGTAGGTATGACCATATGTTTGGGACACCATGTGCATCTCATAGTTTGAATCTTGCTTTCAAAGCTATTATTGTTAAATTTGCAGAAATGAAAAACATTACGATAAAGCAAAAGAAATATACTTTTTTATTACAAAGGACCAACATGCATAAACACTGTGTACACAATTTCCCAAGCTCCAACTTCGTAATATTGGAGAAAATATATTTGCATCACACCATGTCTTGATTTTCTTATGTGGCGATGGGGTTGCTTTGTCCTTTATGGAAATTCATCCCAAGTGGCAAACAGGGAGATCACCCAACACTCAGAAAGAAATGCACATTGGAACTATCATTCTTGATAAGGTTTGTTGGGGTTAAATTGAGTTGTTTATTTCCATATTGAATCCATAGTTGATCTATTACAAACTTTGTGATATGGATATTCCTATGTCGGGAGACATTTATGACCATATTGGAAATAATTCACCAGATTCTTTAATAATGGGACCCTTTTTTGTATGGCACCCATTAAGGGGATAATTATCAATAGATATGACATATAAAATATCCCTTTGCATTAATTAGCCCATTCATTGAATCCAAAGTATACAACAAGGCTTAATTGGATAAATTTGGGAATGAAAGGAAAGCTCCAAACAACGAAGTTGTCAATGGATTCAAAGCAACAATTTCTATCATTTGCCTTTAACCAAGGGATCTCTGAAGAACTAATTTACTACAATTATCACAAGGAGTAATGAATTTGAAAATGCAAATGTGCTCATTGATATGATTACTATGAATCTTATTGCATGTTGATCATATTCTGGTTCTGAAACTTTGAAATTGTAGATGCTTGCACTTCAAGATTTTTCACAAGTTCCCAACTTCCTATTAGAAAAATGACTATGGAGCACTTATAGGTTCATCCATTTAGTGAAGAGAAACAAAATTGCATCAACTAAGGCAGGGGATCTTGTTTACAATCAAACAAATCTTCCCTTGATATCTCAATATAGTGGCAGGGATTCAAAGTTGTGGGATGTGATTCCTGAAAATTTACTCATCGATATGAGTACTATGAAACTTATTACAAACTTATCATATTCTAGTTTTGAAACTATTAATTGCAGACACCTTCATATCATGCTTTTTCGCAAGTTACCAACTTCTTGGTAGCAAAAATACCATGGATAACTTGTGGGTTCATCGATTGAATGAAGAGAAACAAACTTTCAACAACAAATTCAATGGATATTGTTTACAATCAATAAAATCTTCACATGTTATCTCAATCAGTGTTGCAGGAACTAATCCCCCCAGGTTCAAAATCTGAAACCATGCACTATGGGATCCCTACCCAAACTTCCCTAAAAAATCGCATCCTTGTTTTTTTAGAACTTTAATTCCTCAAAGTAACTAGACAAAGATAAATATGTGTGATAAACCTGTACGAAGCTTGTGCCATAAAGACCTATTAAATCAAGATTTTTGAGGTCTTTTGAAAAAAAATGAACAATTACTTTGGTGAAGATTTTCCCTGAATTTGTGTAGGGCATATTTTTAATTGTACCTTACAATGCAAATACAAATACAATACAATACAATCATATTTCGTGTGTACAATACAAAAGATGTGCGGAAAATTATATACCCCAAGCCCAACAAGTTTGTATGGTGACTTTGCTTCAAACGTCATGAAAATTATCACATACACTGCAAGTTAATGTAAAGAAATTTATACAATCATTGAGTAGTTATGACCATATGTTTGGGACACCATGTGGAGCTCATAGTTTGAATCTTGCTTTCAAAGCTATTATTGTTGAATTTGCAGAAATGAAAAACATTACGATAAAGCAAAACAAATATAATTTTTTATTACAAAGGACCAACATGCATAAACACTGTGTACACAATTTCCCAAGCTCCAACTTTGTAATATTGGAGAAAATATACTTGCATCACACCATGTTTTGATTTTCTTATGTGGCAATGGGGTTGCTTTGTCCTTTATGGCAATTCGTCCCAAGTGGCAAACATGGAGATCACCCAACACTCAGAAAGAAATGCACATTGGAACTATCATTCTTGATAAGGTTTGTTGGGGTTAAATTGAGTTGTTTATTTCCATATTGAATCCATAGTTGATCTATTACAAACTTTGTGATATGGATATTCCTATGTTGGGAAACATTTATGAGAATATTGGAAATAATTCACCAGATTCTTTAATAGTGGGACCCTTTTTTGTATGGCACCCATTAAGGGGATAATTATCAATAGATATGACATATAAAATATCCCTTTGCATAATTAGCCTATTCATTGAATCCAAAGTATACAACAAGGCCTAATTGGATAAATTTGGGAATGAAAGGAAAGCTCCAAACAATGAAGTTGTCAATGGATTCAAAGCAACAATTTCTATCATTTTTCTTTAACCAAGGGATCTCTGAAGAACTAATTTACTACAATTATCACAAGGAGTAATGAATTTGAAAACGCAAATGTACTCATTGATATGATTACTATGAATCTTATTGCATGTTGATCATATTCTGGTTTTGAAACTTTGAAACTGTAGATGCTTGCACCTCAAGTTTTTTCACAAGTTCCCAACTTCCTATTAGAAAAATGACTATGGAGCTCTTATGGGTTCATCCATTTAGTGAAGAGAAACAAAATTGCATCAACTAAGGCAGGGGATCTTTTTTACAATCAATCAAATCTTCACTTGATATCTCAATATAGTGGTAGGGCTTCAAAGTTGTGGGATGTGATTCCCGAAAATTTACTCATCGATATGAGTACTATGAAACTTATTACAAACTTATCATATTCTAGTTTTGAAACTATGAATTGCAGACACTTTCATATCATGTTTTTTCACAAGTTACCATCTTCTTGGTAGCAAAAATACCTTGGAGAACTCGTGGGTTCATCCATTCAATGAAGAGAAACAAACTTTCATCAACAAATTCAATGAATATTGTTTACAATCAATAAAATCTTCACATGGTATCTCAATCAGTGTTGCAGGAACTGATCCCCCCAGGTTCAAAATCTGAAACCATGCAGTATGGGATCCCTACCCAAACTTCCCTAAAAAATCGCATCCTTGCTTTTTCCGAACTGTAATCCCTCAAATTTTTCATTCTTCCTCAAATTTCACCCAAATCCGAAAGTTGCTAACTAAAAAAAACCTCAAAAATGTAGAAATGATGAATTTCTCCACCATTTCACAAATCTAGAAGCTGGTATGGAGTTGATGTTTGCCTTCCTCTTAGTATACATAGATTGAAATTAAATTTTACATTAGTGGTAAATGGGCTTAATCTTTACCCATCATTGATTCTCATACGTCTCAATAGTTTGTGATTATTCAAATGGTTGTTGAGGTATATTGTGTTTCACTGACCATGTCGGTTATATTTAGTTGACATTTTTGTTCATTTGGTAAAACCCTTAGAAGCTATGTTTTAGAGTGAATTTCATAGTCATGCTACAAACATCTTTGACATGTTTGGTCAAGACGAGTCTTTATTCTACGACAAATGACATTCTCCAGATCACCATTAAGGGAGGATGTTATAGTTATATTTTGATTATGTCATATATTAAAGTTATAATATATTCTAAGTTGGTAATTAAGTGACTTAATTTGCATGTCATAAATAGAGTTTTTTTCGATTATATTGGTGCTTAGCTAATAAAGTAATTGTACATGATTTTGATATAGGACATTGTCTTCTTATATATGCATTGACATCAACATGAATTGGATATGAGTGACACATATAACTCTCTCTTTCAATATATTTTGGCTTGCATTATTTGTAAACATTCTTGATTGATTTTCTTCATACCTCATGTTTTTTTCCCATTTAGGATTAAAATAGAACAATTATCAGGAGACAGAAAAGTCCCTAAATCCATAAAATAAAAAATAAACATAGCTAATGTTTCGAACTCATTCTTGGCATTTAAGGCTTACCTCAAGAGCTTTTTTAGCATTTGTTTATGTAATAACTCCAACAGACACATTCATTGTCGGGACCAATAATAGAACCTGTAATACGTAATGCACATGCAACTTAGAGGACACATTAAACAGTTTTAAGAGAAATCACACACTATATATATAATAGATTGAACGCATAATTTTGAATAACCATCTTATGAAAAGCAGGATGATACAAGGAACTTGGAAAATAATATTGAAATAAAAGCACTAGCAAAAACCAAATTGACCTAAAGGAACCATCGTCAGAAGGGGATATTTGGAATTAAAAGTCTATTATAATCCACCCAACCAATGCTTCTACTTGATTTTCATTAACTCTATGCATACTTATGTTATCAAGGTTGCATGCACTATATATACTCCAACTAGGTTCCTCAATTTTATCCTCAGCATAAATAATGTTTGAGATGATGTTGCTAAGGCACTACTTTCATGGAAACTATAATATTAAATGTGAGTTAATTTCTAACCCCTCTCCTTAATGGCCATTTTTCATACAAGTTGCCATGTTAGCTTAAGGAGATATCACAAAAATGAGTGGTTTTCTTAATTGAATGGTAATTAATGTCACCAAGGGACAAATTCTTTAAGAGATGAGAAGGTATACATATTGAAATCCCATGGAACAAACCCAATGAACATGCCTAATAGAAACTAAAGATGTGCAAGATATATTATATGTAATGGGCCTAAAGAAGAAACTGTAGACAATAAATCAAATACTAAAGCATCGCTCCAAGATTGAATCTAAAGTCGAAATGATTCCATAAACGACAAGAGCGACAAATAGAAAGTGGTTGAAAAGTTTTTTGAAATTGATCTTCACGGGTATACATATACAACAATAGGGAAAAAAGCATTGGTGGCAAAAAACATTTCTGAATATCACCTATGGCATAAAAGGTATGGATATCTTAAGTCCCAAATTTGAACCTTTTAATGAAATTTAATAGGGTTCACGGTTTTCCTCCAATTCAACATGAGTTATTGTGAATCTTACATTTTAGACAAGCAACATAGCGAAAAATTGACAAAGAATCTTGCACTTGGAAATTTTGGATAGTGACCTTCATGATCCCATGAGATCTTAGTCATTGGTAAGTGAAAAGTATTCTATGCCATCCATCAATTCCATTCCAAGAAAAGTTTGGTTGTGCTTCCTCAAGTACAAGTTATTAGCTTTCATAACCCTGAAGAAAATCAGAGCAATTGATGAAACTTGAAACGGAAATTGAAAAGGAGATTAAGTTTCTCAGAAAATAGAGTTTGAGAAAATAAATTCTAGTTACTTCTACTGTTATTACAATACTCAAGGTATTTTCACAATGGAACTATAGTGTAGAGAGGAAACGAGGACCATCATGGAGATGGCCAATAGCATTGTTATCCCAGACAACTCTCAAACAACTTTTGGGTTAAAGAAATCTATACTACATACAACAATGTAATGATTCAAAAGAAGCCCCACAAAGGCTGTGAGAAACATCTCACGTACAAATTCATAAGTGGTAGGAAACCATAAGTAAACTGCTAAGTTTCAAGTATACAGATACATGTATGCATACAAGTATGATATCTAGTAAAGATATGGAAATTTTTTAGAACAACCTATATATTTTATGGCTAGGAAACAATTTTTTTTATATAAACAAATGTATGTGAACTTCCAAACAAAAGAGACAATTTTCAAAATGGTTGGACTGATATATGTGCCTGGTTGCTCCTCCACCACTGTGCATCCATAGGAGTATGAGGCACTCGAGTCTGTGTATGGCGCGTCGTCCTTCGCAGGCTCGCTTGGTCTAGCTCTGTCCTCCGCCACCGCACCCGTGGCTTCCAAAGGCTGAAGTCGTTGACCCTGAACAGGCGAGGGTGGCCGTGGTGCTGCTAGGGCTTTCGGACGGTCAACATGATCGCATTTTTCAATGCGCACTGAGACATAATAGACTGCATTGTCTAGCATACATGGGAACCTGAAGCGGGTTGACGGATGCCCCCCGAACGGACACACCACGGCTCTACCCCTTCCTCTGCCTCTTCCGCGCGCTCGGCGAGCTCCTGGTGAGCTAATTTCCTCCGAGGATGCTGAGGAGCGTGGCGATGAGGCTCGCCCTCTGGCACCGCCTCAAGCGGCATCCTGTGAACAACAAAGAACCAATTCTGCCCAGACGTCGCGAATGTTGTGCGCCACTGAGGATACTAAACTCGTGCAACAACTTACACACCAAATGAAAAACAGGTAATGGAACACAAGTATGAACGGCCGTGCTTACCACCCAGGTCGAGAGCCGAGCCTGTTCAAGAGCTGCGTGGAGAGAACTGCTCCCTGAGAGCCGAACTGACCAGAACCAGGAATGACCAAGGCGCCAAAGGACCAAATCTCTAACCGGGACAGAAAGGAACTGAGACGCCACGACACTCAGAGCTTCTGGAGGTCAAAGGTGCTCATAAACAATACTGATACAGGACAGAAAGACAAACCATGCGCCTACCCACAACACAGAGCCACGAATTCTCTGCGAATCCAAGCTTAAAACTAGGGCCTCCAGAGCCGAGGGCCGAGGTCTGTGATTGGGCTCATGCACCCGCGGTGCAAACATCTAAGAGCCGGGCACACCACTCACCAACGAGACCAGACAGAGCTTTCTGCAGACAGAGCTTCGCTCACCTTCCAACTAAACCCCTCTCATCGTCGATCTGAAGCAACCGACCAATATACCACCTCTGCAACTGGTAATTCTCCCTCCACCATTAATGTTGGCCGGACCGAGGGGATGCCTTATCGAGGCTTTGGCCCACTTGGCTTGAGCTGGCGGCCATTTGTCATTTAATGAGGCCGCCGCCTCATTCAATGCATTACATAACACCCACAGCCGGGGTGCGTGTATGGATGTTATTTGAAAACATTTTTCAATTTTTACTAAGATAATAAGTATGCAAATCCTTTCTTTTATTCTTATTTAGGGGCATATTAAAAAGTATTTGTGCGAACAAATTTTTTCGTATATGGTTGTGCATTTGCGAAGGTTATATGGAGCATAAACAGATGTGCAAAATTTGTGTGGAATGGGGGAAGTGTAGAGGGGTATTTTAATTGTAATGTATTTTGAAATTAGTTTTATTATTAATAGATTCTACGGATGCAAAAGTGCATATAATAAAATCTCGAAATATTATTGCACACAATGGACTATGTTGTTTGGAGGTAGTGTGTGCAGAGAACAAATGTTTTCTATGCATGATATCTGTGACCCGCGTTTATTAATATCAGTTTCAAATGTCAATGATTGATGGAAGGACATTGTTGTTTCCGGAGGTTTTTGTGGGTGAGATATTTATACACATAAACGGTTTTTCTTTACGGTTTTGGCATATGAATTTGTGTTATTTTGAAAGTGTACAGAATTCATGTTTTTATATTTGATGTTTTGGTGCTTATGTGGTTTTCTTAATGCACGAAAAGGTGTGTAGTCAATGAATTGAATGTAGAGATGGTTTTCCTACAACTTTATTTTATATTAATTAGAGGATAGACATCGGGACAATGAAAACATGTATGGAGGTTTTATCTTTGTAGTGTGTTTCAAGTGAAAAATAGTGGTAGGTGGTGGCTAATGATGGTGTTTCACCTATGCCTAAGGCTCCAAAATTAGTGTAGCAAATATTTTGGAGGGTGTTTGTCTCATTGTCAACATTAGGATAGGAGAATCTTGCTCTGGCAATTTCTAAGAGCTTCTGACATGTTCTCAGATCTTCATCCAAACCATTTGAATTTTCCATACTATCAATTGTTTCAAAGGGAATTGTCTCAGAAACATTGATGATGGTATCACATTAACCATTCTCCATGTCAAAAGTATGAAACATGGCACCATTAGTTATATTGGATGAATCTCTAATGTCTAGATCCCCTATTGTTATTTTATCATTAAGATTAAACTTGGATGAAACAAAATCATCGAAACCATTTTCCAGATTTGAATCTTTTGATTCCTTATCTTGAAGGTCCAAATATGACATGACTAACCCATATGAACCTGGACCCACAAGAGATATAGTTTCATTTGGATATGCCTTTATTGAAGTTGAAAATACAGATAAATCATCTGAAGGAGTAGTCGGTAGGGAATTTCTTTGTCAAGATGGATATGTATCCCATTGTCCCCCTATAACTTGAGCACATGTATCTCCTACGGAGGATTTCTTTAAAACAATTTATGTTTGAACTGGTTCCATTAGGACTATATTTACTAGTAACATGTGATATAGGTGGCCCCATCCCTTCACTAATAAGAGGTGGTTTGGATTCTCCCTTATTTTTAACAATCATAGGTTCATGTTCTAAGGTAAAGATAGTTGGCATTGCCTTGTACATTTTCTTCGACTCATTTTGTTTCAGAATAGGAACAACAAAATTAAATATCATAGAAATATATATATCTAAACTTAAATGTTTGTTGGACTTGCAACAATTATTTGTGATTTCAAGGGAAACTCAACCAAGGTGGCCCCTTCATCTACAAGGTAACATGTCTAAAAGGATAAATGGTAAGCTACAAACACTGCATATTGAACATGTTTAACTTTGTTCAACTGATCACAACTTGCACCCATAAGTAGAACATGTAAAGGATAAAGTTGCAACAAAGAAAACGACATCTAAAGCGACTCAAACTAGCCCACTCCAAATAGATTCACCTACTCTATCTAAAACGCTGAGCGTTTCGGATGAAATGGAGTACAATATCATAGAAGATATGAAAAATACTAGGGAAAATATCACTCTGTACGAATTGAACAAGCTAAAGCATCAACAAAAGATAATGATGAAAGAATTACATGCTGTGCCAGTTGCATGTTTGCCTGCCGTTGTAATTTCTCAAGCTTCTCAGAACATGGGAAGGCCTCAAACTAATACGACTAACAAGATTGATCCAAATGACATCGCTTTAATTGGAGGTAGATCGAGATCTCATACTCCCCCTTTTCTCCTTACCTATGAAATTTTCAACAAAAATGTACATAATTGTTTAGTGGATTCAGGTGCTTCATCGAATATTTTACCGAAGTCCATATGCACCAAATTAAATGTTCAACCACAGAAATTCGTTGTTCGCATAATTCAGCTGGATCGGTCTCAAGTCGAAGTCATTGGCGAACTAAATCAAGTAACCATAAGGTTGCCATCCAACCCGAAGGTATGTCAAGTGATTGACATTTTAGTGGCTGATATCCCTAAATTTTATGGTTTAATTCTTAGCAGGGATTGGTCAGAAAAACTACATGGATACTTCGCAACTGACTGGTCGCATATGTGGCTGTCTTACAATGGTAAGCCAAATCAAATAAAAGTTGAACGAGAATTACATCATAAGTACATAGTAACGGAGTTAGAAGGGGAAAATGAACCAGTAGCATATAACAGTAGCATAATTGGCAATTACTCAGTAGATTTTTTTCTCAGCAATTTTAATGCTCATATGTCCCCATATTTAGAACATTCCGTTTTGTCCCAAGTCGAAAAATTTTCTCAAACGGATAGTTCAAAATGTATCAATTTTTTAGATAAACCTGTAAATAAATCTTTGTTTTGGAAATTATTTTTTGATGGTTCTAAATCTAACGAAGGAGCAGGAGCAAGATGCATGCTAATTAGTCCAGAAGGAGACAAAATCATGTTAACATGCAGGCTTGAATTTGATTGTACCAACAATATAGCAGAATATGAAGGTTTAGTTCAAGGGCTGTACAAAGAAATCAGGCTAAACATGAAGTATCTCCAAGTCTTCGGAGACTTTGAAATTGTAGTCAGAAAGGTACGGAATACTATACATTGCCTGTCAGGTCATTTAAAACACTATCAATCTTTAGTTCAAGATCTGACTGAGCATTTTATAGCATTCGACATTTCATCAATTCCCAGACTCCAGAATGCAAGCACTGACCTTTTAGCTAACGTAGCTTCTAATCTCATTCCATCAGAAGATTTTAGTTCAGATAGATTTTCAATAGAATTAATCTTTAGACCTTCTATTCCTGACAACATCACAAATTGGAGAATATTCAACGACGATCTTGATATCGTAAATTTCCTTACTTCTGAAGGTTCCTACTCCAACCAAATAATCGACGAAGATCAACATGATCGGCAATTACAGCAAGATAGCACTCACAATGCTATACCTAAATTAGTGGTCAAGTTAGAAGACCTGTACGATTTGAAAGATCGGTTTAAAAGTTCTACCAATTCAAATCTCCAAAGTTCGACCTTGAATTACGAATTGATAAACCTAGGAACTGATGCCAAACCCAAAAACATAAATCTAGGCCTTGGCCTAGCCCTCGAAGAAAAGCTAGCATATATTCGTCTTTTGAGACAATACAAAAACGTTTTTGCTTGGAATTATGATGAACTTAAAACATACGACACCTCTATCATCCAACATACTATTCCGATGATCGATAACGAAAAACCTGTCCAGCAAAAATTGAGAGAGATTCATCCCAACTTAGAAAATCAGATAAAAACCGAACTCAATAAGCTGTTGAAAGCCAAGATAATTTTTCTCATCAGACATTCTAAATGGGTCTCCAATATGGTACCTGTTAGAAAGACAAACGAAGATATTAGGATTTGTATTGACTTTCGCAATCTCAACAAAGCCTGTCAAAAGGACAACTTTCTCTTACCACCTATGGAGCAGATATTCCAGGCAGTAGCAGGCTCAAAATTAATGTCTTTCTTGGATGGATTTTCAAGATACAATCAAGTGCTGGTAAATCTTGATGATCAATTGAAGACCACATTCAGAACTAAATGGGGCACATATGCATATCGCAAGATGCCATTTGGTTTGATTATTTTTGGTGCCACATTCCAGAGAGCCATGGACATTTCATTTAAAGGTTTAGTCAATAAGTCAGTAGTAATTTAATTAGACGATATAACCGTGTACTCCAAGAAACGAGGCGACCATATCAAAGACTTAAAGCAAACCTTCCAACAATGTTTAAGGTACGGAATTTCACTTAACCCAAAGAAATATTTTTTTCACATTAAGTGAAGGGAAACTTCTAGGATTCATAGTGTCAAAATCTGGTATTCACATCGACTCTAACAGAATCAAAGAAATTTCTGAAATATCCCTACCTCATAACAAAAAAGCCATGCAATCCTTCCTTGGTCAAATCAATTTTGTAAAGAGATTTGTTCCAAATTTTTCACGAATCGTATTTCCTTTACAAACCATGATAAAAAAATAACTCTAATTTTAAATGGGGCCAAGATGAACATGAAGCGTTTAACCTGATCAAACAGGCTATCATTAATGCTCCATCTTTAGCTACTCTGAATTTTTTAGAGCCTTCTATTTTATACACATTTGCCTCAAATAAGTCATATGTTGCGATACTCACTCAAACGAATCAAGAAAAGGCAGAAGCACCAATTGCTTTTTTCAGTTCAAATTTGCAAGGTGCTGAATTAAATTACTCAGACATGGAGAAACAAGCTTATGCTATTTTCAAAGCGATCAAATACTTCAAACCTTTTCTACTCAAAACCCACACCAAAATTATAGTACCGTTTCGAGCGGTAAGGAATCTTCTAGTACAAAAGGATGTGGGTGAGAAGAGGGCCAATTGGGTAACTGCCTTACAAGAATATGACATAGAAATTAAACCAGCAAACATTGTAAGAGGTCAAGGCTTTTGCAAAATGCTGGCTGGAGCATCGCAAATTTCTGAAATCCCATTTGTAGAGGTACAAGTGTGCGAGGTAAGCCTAAACGATGAGTAGTCATTATATGCTGATATTATTTATTATCTTAAGAATGGATATGCTCCTTCATACCTTGATTACACTAAGGAAAGAGCTCTAAGATTAAAAGCCAAACAATATCAGCTCATAAATGATATTCTTTTTAGAATGAATTACGATTATGTTCTTCTTAGATGTCTTGAGAAATCTGAAGTTGATAAAGTCTTGCAGGAACTCCACGATGGGCCAGCAGGCGGACACTATGTTGGAGACGCTACTGCACATAAAATCTTGCACGCATGATATTACTGGCCCACGTTATTTAAAGACTCGCACAGTTATGTGAGGAAATTTCAAGTCTACCAAACTACTGCTAGAAGACAGAAGAAGCCATCCTTACCACTACAACCGGTTAACATCAACCAACCTTTCAATCAGTGGGGATTGGACATAATAGGTGAGATCGTTCCTCACTCTTCCAAGCAGCATAGATATATCCTTACAGCAACAGATTATTCTACTAAGTGGGTAGAAGCAGTTCCACTCAAGACGGCTAATGCTGAAAATATCATTGAGTTCATAGATCAATCTATAATCACCAGGTTTGGATTACCTTCCGCTTTAATGTTCGATAATGCATCATACTCTTTTCGAAATGCAATGACTGAATTTGCACTTAAAAGAGGATTCAAACTTAAATATTTGGCCAATTATTATCCACAGGGCAATGGATTAGCCGAGTCTACAAACAAAAACCTAATCAGGATTATCAAAAGAACAGTAGACCAAAATCATAAAAATTGGCATCAATCCTTAATATACGCTTTATGGCAGACCGAATAACGAAAAAAGCTTCCATCGGCACTTCTCCCTTTAATTTAGTTTATGGGAGAGAAATTGTTCTTCCGACTCATTTAGCAATTCCTTCGTTGTCTCTAGTTCAATACATTGATGAAGTACCAACTTCCTCATTACACTTAAGGCAAATGGAAATAATCAAATTAGATGAACAGTGAGAACAAGCTAAGAAAACGCATGCTCATCATCAGAGACTAGTAAAATCCTCTTTTGATTCAAATATAATGACCAGAAAATAATTTCAAGTGGGAGATTTAGTTTTAAAATGGGACAAGGCAGATGAAGAAAAGGGTAAACATACAAAATTTCAAAGAATACGGCTTGGTCCTTTTCAAATTGTAGAAGTTGTAGGTCTATCGACATTTGTGTTAAAGGATTTAGCAGGTAAAAAAGACTCTTTGCCTATCAATGGACAAAATCTTAAGAAATATTTTCCATAGAAGATTATTCTTCTATTTCATAGAGTAATAGTTTTTCTCTTTTTCAGAATAAAACCAGTTGTGAATGGTTACATTAGGAATTTACGAAAAAGATACCAACTCTCTTTCAGATTTTGATTTTTCACTTGTATAAATAGCAAATCTTTTGGAAAATTGATCTTTATTATTGAAAGATACAGTTAAAGACTCTAGCCTAGATATGACACTAGTTTCAACTTCATAAAAATTTGATGAAGATAAACCTTTAGTGAAGAAATTGTTTTATATCACCGCAATGAAAGGTATTAATAACAAAATAAAGATTCTTTGTAGAACAGTTACTTCCAAAAACTCTATCATTATCGTCCAGAGATATCTAAAGAAGACAATGACCTCCTCCCTACTAAGGAAATCACAACTTTCAGAGGAACAATCCAAGGATACACTTTATCTTGAAGAATGAGAGGTCTCATCATGAGTCAGCTTATCATAAGCACAGATATTATAACTTGCTGACTTTGCCAAATACTGCATACCATAACAGGGAAATGACTCAATATTGTTACAATCAAGAGGCAAGGGGTCTCATCATAAGCCAACTTGTTCAACAAAGTTATAAATCAAGTGAATGACTGTGTCATAAATTGGCCACCAAACCAAGACATTGTTCTTTAAGAATAAAAAGAAATCAAAGCAATAAGTGTAGATATGGATTCTTCTTTGAGAGTTGTAGGTTTCTTTAAGTAGGATAAAGGATCATTGCTGGGTAAAAGGTAACCCTATCGAGGCTATGAATGCCTGCTGGTAGCAGAGGCTCTACCTACAACAAATGATTATATTTTAAAACTAGTTTACAAAGAAGACTTTGTTTTATCTTTACAGACCAAGTAATGACTAATGTAAATGCAAGGACTAACTTGAGGCGACAAATAGTCAAAGTTGAAAATAGCTGAAACAAAATGTCACTAATAGGTTAGAGCATAATGTACTTTATCTTTCCATAATAAAGTTTAATTTTCTGAAAAATTTGTTGTTTTGGAAGATGAAAAGGTTCAATAGAAACACAGAGATAACTGCTTCTTCCAAGTGAATCACCAATTGTTGTGGCCACAACAACCCCCCTCCTTATGAAGTATTATTGCTAATACTAAATAAATGGGGACCCTCAAAAAAATTAGTTAGTGTTACATTTTCTTTTTAGATGAAACCTACAACATCATGGACTTAGGA
>APFE030620267.1:0-12471 GCA_000404065.3 Pinus taeda | reverse complement strand
GCATACCTAGCATACCTACCCTACCTACCCTACCCTACCCTAGCATACCTAGCCTACAAAACACATTTTAAAATGTTATAAAATGCGTGGGTTTAGGGTTTAGGATTTAGGGTTTAGGGTTTATGGTTTAGGGTTTGTGATTTAGGGTTCAGGGTTTAGGGTTTAGGGTTTAGGGTTTAGGGTGTATATATGAACCACCCCACCTTAGGGGGATATCCACTGCTACATGGTACACATAATGTATTCATCCCACTGAGCCTGAAGGAGTTATGAAGAAAAATAAATAAAAGGAAACATGTTTATGAAGAAGAGTGGAAAAGAAAAGGTCGGAGTATCTCATGTGTCACAATTTTCTACCTCTTACACTCACATACCCAAGTGCGGTCTTCTATTATTATAAATTCTCATAAATTATTAGGGTTTATGGTTTAGGGATTAGGGTTTGGGGTTTACGGTTTAGTATTTAGGGTTTATAGTTTAGGGTTTAGTTTTTATGGTTTAGGGTTTATAACACCTTAGTAAATTATTTTGATAAAAACTTAATTAAAAGTCACAAAACTCTTTTTATAATGCTATAAAATGCTCAGGGTTTAGGTTTTTTAAGACATTAGTAAATTCTTATAATAAATACTGAAAAAAAAAGTTACAAAAAACTCTTTAAAATGTTATAATTTTTTTAGGGTTTAGGGTTTAGGGTTAAGAGTCTAATGTTTATAAGAATTTAGTAAATCCTCATAATAAACACTTCAATAAAAGTTATATTCTGTTTTAAGATGTTATAAAATGTTGACAGTTTATGGTTTAGGGTTTATGGTTTGGGGTTGGGTGTTTAGAGTTTAGGGTTGAGGGTTTATAACACTTTAGTCAATGATTTTAATAAACACTTAAACATACATTACAATATGTTTTCTAAAGTGCTATAAGATTATTAGAGTTTAGTGTTTAGGGTTTAGGGTTTAGAGTTTACGGTTTAGGGTTTAGGGTTTGTGGTTTATAGTTTAGGGTTGAGGGTTTATAACACTTTAGTAAATTATTTTAATAAACACTTAAATAAAAATCACAAAATGCTTTTTAAAATGTTATAAAATGCTTAGGGTTTAATGTTTACAATTTGGGGTTTAGTGTTTAGGGTTTAGGATTTAGGGTTTAGGGCTTCGGGTTTAGAGGTTGGGGTTTAGGGTTTATAATAAGTTAGTAAAGGCTTTTAATAAACACTTAAATAAAAGTTTCAAAATAATTTTTTAAATGTTATAAAATGATTAGGGTTTACAGTTTACGGTTTACGGTTTAAGGTTTTGGGTTTTGGTTTTAGGTTTAGCGTTTAGTGTATAGGGTCTACAAGATTTTGGTAAATTATTTTTATAAACACTTAGATAAAATTTACAAAACAATTTCTAAAATGTTAGGAAATGGTTAGCGTTTACTATTTACGGTTTAGGGTTTGGGGTTTAGGGTTTATGGTTTAGGTTTTGGGGTTTAGGGGTTATGTTTTTGTGTTTAGGGCTTAGGGTTTTGTGTTTATGATTTAGGGTTTATAAAAATTTGGTAAATTATTTTAATAAACACTTAAATAAAAGTTACAAAATTCTTCTTAAACTGTTATAAAATTCTTAGGGTTTATGGTTTAGTGTTTAGGGCTTCGGGTTTACAGTTTAGTTTATAGGGTTTAGGGTTTAGGGTTTATAACACTTTATTAAGATATTTTAATAAACACTCAAAAAAGGTTACAAAACACTTTTAAAAATGTTATTAAATGATTAGGTTTCAGGTTTTAGGGTTTATGGTTTATAACACTTTACTAAATTCTTTTAATAAACACTTAAATAAAAGTTAGAAAACCATTTTTCAAATGCTCTAAATTGTTGAAGGTTTAGAGTTTGGTTTTAGGGTTTAGGGATTATTAGACTTTAGTAAATGATTTTAATAAACATTTATATAGAAGTTACAAAACACTTTTTAAAATGTTATAAAATACTTAGGGTTTATGGTTTACAGTTTACGGTTTAGGGTTAGGGGTTTATGGTTTAGACTTTAGGGTTTAGTGTTTATAGCACTTTATGAAATGTTTTTAGTAAAAAATAAAATAAAATTTATAAAATGTTCTTAAAATTGTTATAAAATGCTTAGGTTTAGGTTTTAGAAGTTAGGGTTTAGGATTTAGGGTTTGGGGTTTAGGTTCTACGGTTTAGGATTAAGCGTTTGCAATTTAGGCTTTCAGGATTAGGGTTTATGGTTTAGGATTTATAACACTTTACAAAATTCTTAGGCTTTAAGTTTTAAGATTTTCAGTTTAGGGTTTAGGGTTTTGGGTTTACAGCTCATGGTTTAGGGTTTATAACACCTTAGTAATTGTTTTAATAAACACTTACATTAAAGTTACAAAACACTTTTTAAAATGTTATAAAATGCTTAGGCTTTAGGGTTTAGCATTTGGGGTTTAGAGTTTATGGTTTAGGGTTTTGGGTTTAGCGTTAAGAATTTAGGGTTTAGGATTTAGGGTTTAGGGTGTAGGGATGAACCACCCCACCTTAAGGGGGTATCAACTACTACATAGTACACATAATGCATACATCCCATTGAGCCTCAAGGAGGTGTGAAGAAAAATAAATAAAAGGAAATAGGTGTTTGAAGAAGAGTAGAAAAACAAAGTTCGGTGTACATGTATCACAATTTTCGTTCTCACACACTTAGAAAGCCATGTACGGTCTTCTGTTATTATAGATTCCTATAAAATTCGTAGGGTTTATGGTTTAGGGATTAGGGTTTGGGGTTTAGGGTTTATAACATTTTAGTAAATTATTTTAATAAGCACTTAAATAAAACATACAAATAGTTTTGTAAAATGTTATAAAATTCTTAGGCTTTAGCATTTAGGGTTTAGAGTTTTTCGGTGTATGGTTTATGAAATGTTATAAAAGGCTTAGGATTTAGCATTTAGGGTTTAGGTTTTTCGGTTTAGGGTTTATAGTTCATGGTTTAGCTTTTATGGTTTACGTTTTAGAAAACCTTAGTAAATTATTTTGATAATAACTTAAGTAAAAGTCACAAAACTCTTTTTATAATGTTACAAAATGCTTAGGGTTTAGGTTTTATAAGACTTCCGTAAATTCTTATAATAAACACTTAAATAAGAGTTAAAAAGCACTTTTGAAAATGTTATAAATTGCTTAAGGTTTAGGGTTAGGAGTCTAAGGTTTATAAGACTTTAGTAAATCCTTTTAATAAACACTTAAATAAATGTTAGAAATTGTTTTAAGATGTTAAAAAATGATTGGGTTTGAAGGTATAGGGTTTATGGTTTGGGGTTTGGTGTTTAGATTTTAGGGTTTATGGTTTATAAAATTTTAGAAAATGATTTTAATAAAAACTTAAATATAAGTTACAATATGTTTTCTAAATTGTTATAAAATTATTAGAGTTTAGCATTTAGGGTTTTGGGGTTTAGGGTTTAGGGTTTAGAGTTTATGATTTAGGGTTTTAGGTTAAGAGTTTATGATTTATGGATTAAGGTTTGTGGTTTATATTTTAGGTTTGAGAGTTTATAAAAATGGTAAATTCTTTTAATAAACACTTAAAGAAAAATTACAAAATGATTTTTTAAATGCTATAAAATGCTTAGGGTTTAATGTTCACGATTTGGGGTTTAGGGTTTAAGGTTTAGGGTTTAGGGTTTATGATTTAGGGTTGAGGGTTTGGGGTTTAGACGTTAGGTTTTATGGTTTATACGACATTAGTAAAGGATTTTAATAAACACCTAAATAAAAGTTTCAAAATACTTTTTAGAATGTTATAAAATGATTAGGGTTTAGGGTTGACGATTTACGATTTAAGGTTTGGGGTTTTGGGTTTAGGTTCAGGGTTTAGTGTGTAGGGGATACAACATTTTGGTAAATGTTTTCAACAAACACTTAAATAAAAGTTACAAAAAAAAAAAAAAATGTTATAAAATGGTTAGGGTTTACAGTTTAGGGTTTAGGGTTTGGGGTTTGGAGTTTAGGGTTTACGGTTTAGGTTTTGGGGTTTAGTGTTTATGTTTTTGTGTTTACGGTTTATGGATTTGTGTTTACGATCTAGGGTTTATAACACTTTAGTAAATTCATTTAATAAACACTTAAATAAAAGTTACAAAATTCTTCTTAAACAGTTATAAAATTCTTAGGGTTTATGGTTTAGGGTTTAGGGCTTGATGTTTAGGGTTTAGGTTTTGGGATTAGGTTTTAAGATGTATGGTTTAAGGTTTATAACAATTTCATAAATTCTTTTAATAAGGACTTAATTAAAATTTACAAAAAGATTTTAAAAATGTTATAAAATGGTTACCATTTAGGGTTTAGTTTATAGGGTTTAGGGTTTAGGGTTTATTTTTTAGGGTTTAGAGTTTAGGGTTTAGGGTTTGGTGTTTGGGGTTTGGGGTTTACGGTACACAAAACTTTATCAAGTGCTTTTAATAAATAATTAAAAATGAATACAAAACACTTTTTAAAATGTTATTAAACGATTAGGGTTAGGGTTTAGGGTTTGTGGTTTAGGGTTTAGGTTTTATAACACCTTAGTAAATTATTTTAATAAACACTTAAATAAAGGTTACAATTCTTTTTAATAGATCACAAAACGCTTCTTAAAATGTTATAAAATTCTTAGGGTTTAGGATTTAGGGTTATAACACTTTATTAAATGATTTTAATAAACAATTGAATAAAAGTTACAAAACAATCTTTAAAATGTTATAAAATGCTTACGATTTAGGGTTTAGGCTTTACAATTTAGGGTTTTCGGTTTCAGGTTTAGAGTTTAGGGTTTGAGGTTTATTGTTTATGGTTCAGCGTTTTGTCTTTATGGTTTAGAGTTAAGGGTTTCATGTTTATTGTTTAGGGTTTAGGGTTTTGAATTTAGGGTTTATAACACTATCATAAAATCTTTTAATAAACACTTACATAAAATTTATAAAATACTTCTTAAAATGTTATAAAACGCTTAGCATTTATGTTTTTTGGTTTAGGCTTTCAGGTTTAGGGTTTAGGGTTTAAGGTAGAGTATTTAAGCTTTATAAAATGCTTGGGTTTTTTAGGGTTTATGGTTTTGTCACTAAGGTTTTAGGGGTTAGGGCATAAGGTTTAGTTCTTATGATTTATAACACTTTATTAAATGCTTTTAATAAACAGCTAAATAAATGTTACAAAACACTTTTTAAAGTGTTATAAAATGATTAAGGTATAGGGTTTAGCGTTCAGAATTTAGGGTTTAGGATTTAGGGTTTGGGGTTTAGGGTCTAGGGTTTAGGGTTAAGCATTTACGGTTTAGGCTTTAGGGATTAGGGTTTACAGTTTAGGATTTATAAAACTTTACAAAATTCTTAGTGTTTAAGTTTTAAGATTTTCAGTTTAAGGTTTATTCTTTCAGGTTTTAATAAACAATTACATAAAAGTTACAAAACACTTTTTAAAATGTTATAAAATGCTCGGGGTTGAAGGTTAATGTTTTAGGGTTTTGGTTTTAGGGTTTAGGGTGTAGGGATCAACCACCGCATGTTGAGTGGATATCCGTTGCTACATAATACACATAATAGATTCATCCCATTGGGCCTCAAGGATTTATGAAGAAAAATAAATAAAAGGAAACAGGTTTATGAAGAAGAGTGGAAAAACAATGGTCGGGGTATCTCATGTATCACAATTTTCACCCTCCTACATTCACATACCCAAGTGCGATCTTCTGTTATTATAGATTCTCATAAAATTCTTAGGGTTTTTGTTTTAGGGATCAAGGTTTGGGATTTAGGGTTTAGGATTTAGGGTTTATAACATTTTTCTAAATTATTTTAATAAGCACATAAGTAAAAGTTACAAATATTTTTTAAAATGTTATAAAATTTTTAGGCTTTAGCTTTTAGGGTTTAGAGTTTCTACCACTTTAGTAAATGTTTCTAGAATAAACTTAAATAAAAGTTATAAAAAACTCTTTAAAATGCTATAAACTAGTTAGCGTTTAGGTTTTAGGGATTAGGGTTTCAAGTTTATAACACTTTAGTAAATTCTTTTAATAAACACGTAAAAAAAGTTACAAAACACTTTTTAAAATGTTATGAAATGCCCAGGGTTTACGTTTTAGGGTATAAGGTATATGGTTTCGGGTATTGGGTTTAAGGTTTATGGTTTATGGTTTACAGTTTATAACACTTTAGTAAATTGTTTTAATAAACACTTAAATAAATGTTACAAAACGCTTTATGAAATGTTATAAAAGGCTTAGAGTTTAGCATTTAGGGTTTATGTTTATTAGTTCAGGGTTTATAGCTTAGGGTTTAGTTTTTATGGTTTAGGGTTATAACACCTTAGTAGATTATTTTCACAAAAAATTAAGTATAAGTCACAAAAATCTTTTTAGAATGCTATAAAATGATTACGGTTTAGGTTTCAGTAAATTCTTATAATAAACACTTAAATAAAAGTTAAAAACATTTTTTAAAATGTTATCAATTGCTAAGGGTTTAGGGTTAAGAGTCTAAGGTTTATAAGAATTTAGTAAATCCTCTTAATAAACACTTAAATAAATGTTAGGAATTGTTTTAAGATGTTATAAAATTCATAGGGTTTATTGTTTAGGGTTTATGGTTTGGGGCTTTGTGTTTAGTGTTTAGGGTTTAGTGTTTATAACACTTTAGTAAATGATTTTAATAAACACTTAAATATAAGCTATAATATGTTTTCTAAAGTGTTAGAAAATTACTAGAGTTTAGCATTTAGGGTTTACGGTTTAGAGTTTAGGGTTTAGGATTTAGGGTTTCAGGTTTTGAGTTTATGGTTTAGGGTTTAGGGCTTGTGGCCTACAGTTTAGGGTTGAGGGTTTCTAACACTTCAGTAAATTATTTTAATAAACTCTTAAATAAAAATTACGGAACACTTTTGAAAATGTTATAAAATGCTTAGGTTTAATGTTTGCAATTTGAGGTTTAAGGTTTAAGGTTTAGGGTTTAGGGTTTATGATTTAGGTTTTAGGTTTTGTAGTTTAGAAGTTCGGGTTTAGGGTTTATAAGGCATCAGTAAAGGATTCTAATAAAAACATAAATATAAGTTTCAAAATACTTTTTAAAATGTTATAAAATGATTAGGATATAGGGTTTACGGTTTACGGTTTAAGGTTTGGGGTTTAAGTTTAGGGTTTATTGTATAGGGTCTACAACATTTTGGTAAATTATTGTAATAAACACTTAAATAAAGGTTACAAAACATTTTTGAAAATGTTCTAAAATGATTAGGGTTTGTGATTTACAGTTTAGGGTTTGGGGTTTGGGGTTTGGGGTTTAGGGTTTAGGGTTTAGGGTTTAAAATGTTATGAAATGCTTAGGGTTTAGGTTTTCGGGTATAAGGTATATGGTTTAGGGTTTTCGGTTTAAGGTTTAGGGTTTAGTGTTTAGGGTCCAGGGGTTATAACAATTTAGTAAATTGTTTCAATAAATACTTAAATAAATGTTACAAAATGCTTTATGAAATGTTATAAAAGGCTTAGGGTTTAGCATTTAGGGTTTAGGCTTTTCAGTTTACGGTTTATAGTTTAGGGTTTAGGTTTTACGTTTAAGGTTTAATAACACCTTAGTAAATTACTTTGATAAAAACTTAAGTAAAAGTCACAAGACTCTTTTTAGAATGCTATAAAATGCTTATGGTTTAGGTTTTATGATATTTTAGTAAATTCTTATAATAAACACTTAAACAAAATTTAAAAAACAATTTTTAAAATGTTATAAATTTCTTAGGGTTTAGGGTTAAGAGTCTAAGGTTTATAAGACTTAAATAAAAGTTAGAAATTTCTTTAAGATGTTATAAAATGCTTAGGGTTTACGGTTTAGGTTTTGGTGTTTAGAGGTTAGGGGTTAGGGTTTATAACACTTTAGTAAATGATTTTAATAAACACATAAATATATGTTACACTATGTTTTCTAAAGTGCTATAAATTATTAGAGTTTAGCATTTAGGTTTTAGTGTTTAGGGTTTAGGGTTCAGGGTCTAGAGCTTATCATTTATGTTTTAGGGTTTCAGGTTTAGAGTTTAGGCTTTAGGATTTAGGGTTTGTGGTTTACAGTTTAGGTTTGAGGGTTTATAACAATTTAGTAAATTCTTTTAATAAAAACTTAAATAAAAATTACAAAATGAATTTTAAAATGTTATAAAATGCTTAGGGTTTAATGTTCTCGATTTGGAGTTTAGAGTTTAAGGTTTAGGGTTTAGGTATTATGATTTAGGGTATAGGGTTTGGGATTTAGAGGTTAGGGTTTAGGTCTTATAAGAAATTAGTAAAGGCTTTTAATAAACACTTAAATAAAAGTTTCAAAATACTTTTTAAAATGTTATAAAATGATTAGGGTTTATGGTTTACGGTTTAAGCTTTGGGGTTTTGGTTCTAGGTTCAGGGTTTAGTGTATAGGGTCTGCAACATTTTGGAAAATTCTTTTAATAAATATTTAAATAAAAGTTACAAAACAATTTTTAAAATCTTATAAAATGGTTAGGGTTTACGGATTACGGTTTAGGGTTTGGGGTTTGGGGTTTACCGTTTAGGGTTTAGGTTTCGGGGTTTAGGGTTTATGTTTTTGTGTTTAGGGTTTAGGGTTGTGTTTTTATGGTTTATTGTTTACAACACTTTAGTAAATTCCTTTAATAAACACTAAAATAAAAGTTACAAAATTATTCTTAAATTGTTATAAACTTCTTAGGGTTTATAGTTTACAGTTTAGGACTTGGGCTTTAGGATTTAGAGTTTAGGTTTTGGGGTTAGGTTTAAGGATGTATGGTTTAAGGTCTATAAAAATTTAGTAAATTTTTTTAACAAACACTTAAATAAAAGTCACCAAATGCTTTTAAAAATATTATAAAATGCCTACGGTTTAGGGTTTAGTTAAAAAACACTTGTTAAAATGTTATAAAATCCTTAGAATTTAGGGTTTAGGATTTAAAATTCTATAAAATTCTCATGGTTTAGGCTTTAGGGTTTATAACACTTGAGTAAATTTTTATTATAAAGTCTTAAACAAAAGTAAGGAAACGTTTGTTAAGATGTTATAGAATACTTAGGGTTTAGAGTTTAGGCTTTAGGGTTTTGGTTTTTGGGTTTTAAATGTTATAAAATTCTCATGGTTTAGGATTTCGGGTTTCAGGTTTAGAGTTTACAGTTTAGGGTTTACAGTTTGTGGTTAACAATTTAGGGTTAAGGGTTTAGAACATTTTAGTAAATTATTTTAATAAACTCTTAAATAAAAATTACAAAACACTTTTTAAAATGTTATAAAATGCTTATGGTTTAATTTTATTGATTTGGGGTTTAAGGTTTAAGGTTTAGGGTTTAGGGTTTATGATTTAGGTTTTAGGGTTTAGAGGTTAGGGTTTAGGGTTTATAGGAAATGAGTAAAGTATTTTAATAAACACTTAAATAAAAGTTTTAAAATACTTTTTAAGATGTTATAAAATGATTAGGATTTAGGGTTTAAGGTTTATGGTTTAAGGTTTGGGGTTTTAGGTTTAGGTTTAAGGTTTATTGTATAGTGTCTACAACATTTTGGTAAATTATTTTAATAAACACTTAAATAAAAGTTACAAAACATTTTTTAAAATATTATAAAATGGTTAGGGTTTACGGTTTACAGTTTAGGGTTTGGGGTTTGGGGTTTACGGTTTACAGTTTAGGGTTTGGGGTTTGGGGTTTACGGTTTAGGGTTTAGGTTTTGGGGTTTAGTGTTTATGTTTTTGTATTTAGTGTTTAGGGTTTTGTGTTTATGGTTTGGGGTTTATAACACTTTAGTAAATTATTTTAATAAACACTTGAATAAAAGTTACAAAATTCTTCTTACACTGTCATAAAATTCTTAGGGTTTATGGTTTAGGGTTTTGGGCTTGGTGTTTAAGGTTTAGGGTTTTTGTTTTGGGGTTAGGTTTTAGGGTGTATGGCTTAAGTTTTATGACAATTTAGTAAATTATTTTAATAAACACTTAAATAAAGGTTACAAAACGCTTTTAAAAATGTTATAAAATTCCTACAGTTTAGGATTTAGTTTATAGGATTTAGGGTTTAGGGTTTATTATTTAGGGTTTAGTGTTTATGTTTTAGGGTTTAGCATTTAGGGCTTAGGGTTTGGGGTTTAGGGTTCAGGCTTTAGGTTTTAGATTTTATTAAACTTTATTAAGAGCTTTTGATAAACACTTCAAAAAGGTTACAAAACACTTTTCATAATGTTATTAAATGATTAGGGTTTAGCGTTTAGGTTTTATAACACCTTAGTAAATTCTTTTAATAAACACTTAAATAAAAGTTACAATGTTTTTTTTATATATCATAAAATGCTTAGGTTTCAGGGTTTAGGGTTTGGGGTTTGGGGTTTAGGTTTTAGTCTAGCGTGGCCTAGTCTAGATTATCCTAACCTTGCCTAATCTAACCTACCCCAATCTAGCCTAGCTCAATACAACCAAGCCTATCCTAACTTAATCTAGCCAAATTTAACATAGCCTAATCTATCCTAGCCTAGTCTAGCCTAATCTAGCTTAATCTAGCCTAATCTAGACTAGCATAATCTAGCTTATCCTAACCTAACTTAGCCTAGCCTAGCATAGCCTAATCTAACCTATTGTAGGCTAATCTAGGCTAGCCTAATCTACTCTAAGCTAGTCTACCCTACTCTAATCTAGCCTAGCCTAATCTCGGCTAATCTCATCTAGCCTAATCTAGACTAGGCTCACGTACCAAAGCCTATCGTAGCCTACCCTACCCTAGGCTACCTATCCTAACCCAGCCTAGCCTACCATACCCTACCCTAGCCTACCATACCCTAGGCTACCTAGCCTAGCCTAGCATAATGTAGCCTATCCTAGCCTACCTAGGCTACGCTAACATAACCTAGCCTAGCCTACACTATCCTAAGCTTATCCTAGCCTACCTAACCCAAGCCTATCCAACCTACCCTAGCCTAGCCTACCTTAGCCTAACCTAGCCTAGCCTAGCCTAACCTAGCCTAGTCTATCTTATGCTAGCCTAGCCTACGGTAGCATATCGTACTCTAGCCTACCCTCCCTAGCCTACCCTATCCTACCCTAGCCTAACCTATCCTAGCCTAGGTTATCCTAACCTACCTAAGCCTAGCCTAGCCTTTCCTATCCTATCCTACCAAAACTTCTCCTAGCTAGCCTAACCTACCCTACCATAGCCTAGCCTCGCCTAGCCTAACCTACCCTAATCTACCATGGTCTACCCTACCCTACCCTACCATGCTTAGCCTACCTAACCTACTTAGCCTACCCTAGCCCAACATAATCTAGTCGAGTGTACCCGAGCATAGCCTACCCTAACCTGCCCTAGCCTACCCTACCTAGCCTACCATAACCCAGCTTGTCCTAGCCTACCTAACCTACCTTTGCATAACCTAGCCTAGCCTACCTAGCCTAACCTAGCTTAGCCTAGCCTAGCCTACCCTATCCTAGCCTACCCTAGCCTACCTTATCCTACCCTAACCTAGCATAGCCTAATCTATCCTAGCCTAGCCTAGCGTATCCTAACCTACATAACCCTAGCCTAGCCTCACCTATCCAACCCTACCCAAGATTAGCCTAACTAGCCTACACTTCCCTACCGTATACTAGTATAACCTATCCTACCCTACCTTGGCCTACCCTAGCCTACCATATCTTACACTAGCTTAGCCTACCCTATCCTACCTAACCTACTGTAGCCTATGCTAGCCTACCCTAGCTTACCTAGCCTAGCCTAGCCTACACTACCCTACCCTACCCTCCCATAACATAGCCTACCCTACCTTACCCTAGCATATCTTACCCTTACCAAGCCTCCCTAACCTACCCTAGCCTAACTTAGCCTAGCATAGCCTACCTTTACCTACCCTAGCCCAGCCTAGTGTACCTAGCCTAGCCTAGCCTAACTTAGCCTAGCCTAGCCTAACGTAACCTAACCTAACCTACCATACCCTAGCCTGGCCAACCCCACCTAGCCTAGCCAAGTCTACCTCACCTAGCCAAACCTATCCTACCCTACCTATCCTACCCTACCTAGCCTACCTAGCCTAGCCTAGCCTAACCTACCTAGCTTACCTAGGCTACCTTACCCTACCCTACCTTATCCTACCCTACCTAGACTACCCTAACCTAGCATAACCTAGCCTAGCCTAGCCTATCCTAAGCCTAGCTTATCCAAGCCTACCCTAGCCGACTCTATCCTACCTTAATCTAGCCTACCCTGGCATAACCTTAAGTAGCTTATCATAAACTAGCCTCACCTAACTTTATCCTAAACTAGATTATCTAGCCTAACCTAAGATAGCCTAGCCTATCGTATCATAGCCTAGCCTAGCCTAGCATAACTTAAATTAACCTAGCCTAGCATGGCCTAAAGTAGCTCAGCCTAGTTTGACATACACTAGCTTGAACTAAGCTTTCCTAGCTTAGTTTAAACTAGCTTGGACTAACCTAGCCTAGC
>APFE030620263.1:0-10753 GCA_000404065.3 Pinus taeda | reverse complement strand
TTTGGTTCAATGATATGCCATATTTCCTACATCGTTCAAAGATTTGTCTCAGATGAATAAGATGATCAAATATTTTATTGGAGAAGATTGTAATGTCATCCAAATATACTACTACACTCTGATCGATTAATCCTTGGAAATCAATGCACATTTCTTGTTGAAATGCCACTCTAGGATTTATTGGACCAAACAACATTTTTCTAAAAGTGGATGTAACCCGCTTTGTTCTAAATATGATGTTAAATATTTTAGGCTATTCTACAAGCACTTGGTTGTAACCTAAAAATCCATGAAGTAGCGAGAAAATTTTAGACCCATATATCATTTTGAGAATCTACTACATGGATGACATGGGGTATTTACCTTTATCACAAGCCTTGTTAATATTTTGGATATCCACGCATAAACCTTTCTCGTCGTACTTATTCCTAACTCGGACCAAGTTTGATACCCAAGTTGAATGATAGACTTTGAATATGATCCTAGCATTCAACAATTTTTTCAATTCCTTCCATATGAAGTGCTCAAGAGTGAAATAGACTTTCCTCAAGTTCTATTAAAATGTCTTAACTTATTCTTTTATCATATTACATATTATATGATTAGTGTTTCATAATTATTTAAATCATGATTAGTCCAATAAAATACATCTCAATAGCATCTCAATAGTTGGATAACAGCTTGTCATTCTTGCGGGGAACAACATTTATCGAGATTAACATACTTTAGATATTCTTTAGTTCCCAGTTTAATTTGTTCATGTGATAATGTAGAAATTTGGATCTTGGACGCTTTGTGTCTTTGGTCCTATGAAGTGGCCCTATCAATAATATAGATTTTCTAATGAGACCACACCATTGGGCATTAGATTTCCATTATGTGCTTTAGCTCCTCCTTGTAAATACTTCTCGTTCTCATCCTCCTCAAGTTCCACATCTTTGAATACATCAAAATTCACCATAAAGTCAATAATATGTTCGTCATCATTAAATACATGCAAATTAGTTACATTGTCTTTAATAGATGGTTTATAAATGATTTCAATATAAAATACATTTCCAAGCAGAGATAACATACCTGCTGCATTTTCTAAAGTTCTTGTCAGTGCTATTAGTTCTAGGAACAAACTTAATATTGGAAGCTTGAAATGAAGAAATTAACCTCGATACATATTGTTGATAGTTATGGAGATTAGGTAGAACAAAATGAATTGTATTATGCACTTGGCGAATGACAATTTGTGAAACACCTATTAACTTCAATGCCTCTACTTCGAGGTCAAATTCCTTCATGAACTCAAGTATGAGTGCTTCATATTCTGCAAGATTATTCATGCACTCAAACTCCAAGAGAAATGAGATTAAACATTCGTTCTTGTGAGGGTTAATCACAATGCAACTTTCTTCGGTGTCCTCCCATGTATTAAATCCATCAAAGTACAATGTTCAATGGTAAGTAGCAAATTTGATAGATTCTAAACCAAAACTATTTACATCTATAGTTTAATGGTCATTATCATCAGCTGGAACACAAGGATAGAGTTCTAACTATATATGGAGAAGGTTGTGCAAGGTAACAATCAAGGTCAACCTATATAATTTTTTTTTAAATATCTTGAGTCATTCTAATGGGATCATTATGTGATTCCAACTTGGTGACTATATAATTCATCAAAGGCTCACTATCAAATCAAACTTGGTTGTTCTTCCCCTTATAAAGAAGCCATAAGTGTGACCAGTCTGTGGAAATTTATCCTTCTAGCTTACTCGACCAATCCCTAGTTAAGAGTAAACCATAAGCCTATGGAATTTCAACCGCAACAATATGAATGAATTATTGAGATCTATGGTCAGAAGGTAATGAAATTATAACCTTATTAAATTCATCAATTTCTTCTACTTATGATTTTTCAAATTATATGGTGCTCGCATCTGTCATTTCCCTTTTTCGATTAATTTTCTTAGTGATTGATAAAGGCATTACATTTGTAGATGTATTAGAATTAGAAAGATGATTATGGACATTATAGTTAAAAATTTGAAATGTTAACTGAAAAAGAGGACAAGGGGATATTTCACTTACGTTAGTATATTTAACAACATATAAATATTTAATGATCAATTATTGCTAAACTACCAGTTTATCTAGCTTGTATATGGATATGTTGGTGTGAGCATTCTTCATATATTGAATGATATTGTACTCAATATTACATACTACATCTTCCTCCTTAGTAGGTTACACTGTAGAAGTAGATGGCGAGGCCTTATCTAATGCTTCAAGTGTGGTGGACCTTCTCTTAATATTCCCATAAGTGTTTTTGGGAGGTGTAACATTCCCAAATTTAGACTCATAAATCTCATTTGTATTATTCGGAGATAAAATCTTCCTCAAGAATGCTTTTCTCCGCTTATTGACTTCTAACTCAGGCATTGGTCCTTTGCTGCTAGGATTATATGGCTTAGATTATTATTTTGGAAGAGCTTCATCAATAGTGAGTTCACTAGCAACTTCTTCTTCATTATTCATAATGAGATAAAAATAAATGATTCATTGAATAACACTTGCATTATCCTTTAATGGGGATACTTCGTTTTCCCTGTGAGTGCCCAAGTTGCTCTTTTGTAGCTTGGCCTTCCAAAACATTGGTTATCATGGAAATCATAATGTGTGTCCATTATGGACATGTATTTTCAAAATGATTTTCCTAATGAAACATACAACAATTTTCCATGCCCATGTCCTCAACATTAAATACCACGAACTATGAGTAGATTTGGTGATTTGATTGGTATTTTTCCTAAAAAAAGGCATAAAGGACTTATTACAACATGATTCCCTACTAGATTTTCTTTTAAATTTCTTTAGGGACTTAGTCAAACTCTCCATATCAAATAATTTTGTTTCCTTAATTTTGTTTGAAGAGGATTGAGACTTATTTCCAGTATCCTTCGAGCCTTCATAATTAGTGATAATAATAAAAAAATGTTGTAATCAGTAATAGTGGGTACTCATTGGATGTGAAATTTATTTTTTATCCACCAAGTTTCTACTCTTAAAATTTGAATAAATCTACAAAGGGATAAACTAAAAGTACAATTAAAAAATTAGTTTTCTTATTTTCCCTCCAAAATTCATAAGTATCATTTCATTATTTTTCCTTGGGAGGCCACTTTTGCGCTGAAATTTATTCTAATGTTAAACTTTGTCCAAATATGGATTTAATTGGTTGCAAGGTTGTCATACAACATTAATACACCACCTTAATTAGTGTAGGGGAACAATCTATAGACAACCTTGTTCAAATAATTCTCTAACATTCTTAGGTGTAAATAGAATTTGTTGATATGGTCCTCAACTATTGTTGTCTTGTTGGGATCATAATTTTTTAAAATCTTCTCTGAGTGTTTAGGTAAGTGATGAAGTGCACTTAGAGGAGAAGGAGGCCTTTGGGCCATCCAATCCAATTGATCATTAGCCATGTCTTCATTATCTCTTTCCTCATTACTTTTCGATTGTCGAGATTCCTCTCCTTCATTATTGATATTCCCATTACCATTTGGTTCTTCACTATTCAGAATATAGATGTGCTCCTTGCCCACGTCTAGATTTCCAACATTACATTCCATAATGTTTCCTTCTTCTAAATCTCTATCAGCTAAATCAACTAGGTCATCCAAAGAAGAAATCACCAATTCTTGAATTATTGAGTCTAGAACACTATGAAAGGTTGTTCCTTTAGGTGACCTTTTGTGAGGGAGGAATGATGTGACAAGAAGTATTCCAAGTGATTTTGTAAACTCATGAGTGTTAGGAAGTAAATATTGGAGTGGATCATATGTAACATCATATGCATTATCTGGACTATGAGAGCATGACTCCTCTTTCTCATAAACGTGTGTTGGAATTGGATTCATATAACTGTTGCCTTGATGTGAAGATTCAAGATGTGAATGTGATTAATGATAAGCCATACATTGGCTTCCCTCCTTCTAGCACCAAAAGTGTTGATGGTGATTGAAAATATTCAAACACAAGGGGTGCTCCCTAGTATGAAGTCCTAGTTAGACCTCATACCATTTGGGATAGGATACCAATCCAAGAAATTAACTCGACTATAATTATGATAAAATTAAAGATATGCTTTGGCCAAGAATAGTGACATAAGATAGAATCTATATTAATTTTGAGGGAACAAAGAAATGTTAGCTTTGTGAGACATACAATTATAATACAATTCCATGAAAAAATTAAAGAAAGTGAGCCTTTAGAAGAAAATGATAGAATTAATCTAACAAAGACACACATCAATGGTAAGAATTGTTAATTCATTTGAAAAGTAGTTTCTGAATAACCACAATCATGAAAACACATAGGATATGAAATTTCAATAAATATATGTACTCAACACAATAAAGTAGTTAATTCTCATTAATACATGTGAACAAAAACATATACCACCACCTTTAAAATAAAATCCTTTCAATGCTTCTAGTATATGCATGAAAAGGTTGTATGTCTCTATAAGCTTCAAATGGTTACATGGAAGTTCCAAAACACAAAATTGCACTGCCATCTCACTTTCTCCAATAGTGGAGTGTGTAGCCACAACTTTCTTCTCAAAATAATGATCTATGGCTCCTAAGGTAGTAAGAGAAGCCAAGGATAAAAGTAATTTGATTGATCCATGAGGATCTATATATATAAAATGATGTGACCTTTCACCTCCCATGTGACTCTTGAGCTCCCTCATGACTCTTGAACTCACATATGTCCTTTGGAATTCCTTGTGACTTTTCACATTCTACATGTGAGTTTTCAGCTTACACATATTATTTAAATTTTTCATTTTTTAATTAAAAAATTTACATTTCCCAAATTTGTGGCTAAAAACCCACAAAATATAAAATAACATATTGATGTTCATAATTGGGGATTCTAATTTGACAACTATGACATGAAGCTTGGTTATAATGTAGTGATACCAAGCTCTATACTATGTTGTTATGCCCTTGACTCTTTGTGGTAGCTCTAGATTATATCTCATCTTTCCATCTAAATCATATGGAAATAAACTTTTGGATCCTACTTGTATATTGTTCCATAACATGACTACATTCATATGTAACTTGACTGGCATAGCTACATTATAGAGAAAATCTTTAGTCACGTCTAAGTCAATCAAAGTAGTCACCTATCTTATGTGATCTAAGAATTCCTTTAAATCCTTCTTGATAACATCTTTACGTTTTACCTCCCTAGGTGCACCTATAGAGGGAATTTTGTGCACACATAACATGGTTACTAACCCTTTGTGCAGTCATGTATAATCTATCATAATGCTGATTATATAATTATTGAGCTTATGATAGGCTTACATATGCAATTTTGTATCCACTTTATCCATTTCATCTTCAACCCTTCCTTTCCTAACCAACTATGTTCATGCATTTAAGTACATGGAATCCCATTCATGGATCATGTCTATGGTTGTATGAGCTATCTTTAAGATCCTCTAGTTTTCTTGTGATCATTTTTTGATTTTGTAAAAATGCATCATCACATTGTGTAACATCACCATTTTTTCAAAACTTGCTTCAGCATGTCTTACATTGGCTTGAATTCCTCCAATAGCATAGAATAGATACCTTCTCTACAGGAACTGGCGGAATATATCCTTTAATTTTCAATGAGGACTTAGTCAATCTACTTCTTTGCACTATCCAATTCTTTCTTCAATTGTTCATTCTTGTGCATCATAAAATAAATGTTATTTTCAATGGCTACTACAAAGGCTACTTTCATTGAAGTAACTTCCCTAGGATTGGTCTTGGTGTTTGACATAATGACTCTTTCTATATGAATAAAAATAGGTTGATCTAGTTCATTTCAAAAATACCTCCTCCTTTCTTATATAATATTATCTCTAAGATCATCAAATATGATGTTGGAGATGCCCATATTTTTTCTTCATATGGAGATGGAATACCCGTCTCAGTGAATGGAAGGTTTCCACTAATCAAAGAAGTTTGAGCTTGAGTATTCAAAGGAGCTATGATTGGCTCAATTTTGGCCACCTAGTTTTGAAAATTCCTCTTCCTATTTCTTATTGTTCTCTTCTTCAACATATAATATCCATTTCTATTCTTATTCCTTTTATTTATTTGGATCTTTGTCTTGTTATGTCTTCAGGGCTTCCTCCTCTTTCCTTTTCCTCTGCTCCTCTTTTCACTTTAACATATCTTCTTGCTTCTTTCTCTCTATGCTCCTCTTTCTATATTCTTCATGCTTTTTCTTCCTCTTCTCCTCAACAATTTCCACTTTAGTGTTCAAATATTCTTTAAAATTATTACTCCTTTCCTTCTCAAAGTAGTTTCCTACTTTCAATTCATTTTGAAATTATTTTGAATGTCCATTCACTGTTGGGTCTCCACTTGAGGTGTATCTGACACATGTGTTGTCTTAGAAGGGATTTCTTTGCTTCAACGAATCTAGAAGCATTATAATGGTTCTTATATTCTCTTCATCCACAAGGAGACAAAAGTATATGGCCAAGTATAGCTCAAATTTTCACAATGTTGCTTGCATATACATTGAAGGTCATATTGGTGATACCCCATCTCACCAAATCTGAGGCAATTAATTTCTTCAATTCTTTCCCTTGTTTATTTCAAATTCTTTGGTTGATATCATCCTATTTACAGAGGGAACATGGGTTGTGGTGAATTCTTTGACCTCTAAAATTTCTATGAAAATCCTATATAAAGTTGACCACTGACCTCTTGCAAGATCACTTTATTTATTACAAACTTCAACATAACTTGTGGAATCTTATATGATTTGGATAACCTAAGGAATGTACCCTGGGATGATGTGAACTAGTCTGCAACATCAACTATGACATCCTTAACCTTATCGGTCTATTGTTGTGGCTACAACAGCCTCCAAAATATTTTCTTGCATCCAAATTTTATAGCCTTCCTTCATTTTTCCATTGATGGTCGCAAACACTTGAGCTCATTCCATGAGCTCTTGTAGAGTCTTTACACCCTATTGCTTGTCTGACCAGCAGTCATCTTTTGGCATGTTGATTTCTTTTTCATGCTTGAGATCTTACTCCGATGATTTTGAAGGTTGGTCTTTGTGTGCATGAGTTGACTTTGCTCTGTGAACATTGGTCGTAGATGCAAAAAAGGTTGTAAGCACTGTCACACAAGTGTCATCATAGTCATTCCAAGCTCTATCTCAAGTGTCACACTTGTCGCTCTTAACCTTAAGCTAGTCTCACTGAGCACATGTTTGTCTTGTTTATTTGTGGTGTCCTATCATCGATTCATGCTAAGTCTCTAATCAAAATGTCACTTTTACACAAGTTCACTTGCTCTTGCACTTAGCCATTTTTCCTAAAAATCTGTTGACTGGACAAACCCCTTCAACCAGAGCCCAGTTAAGCTTCACTATGTAATCTCAGCTCTTAGTACCTAGTTATGTTGCCCAAAACTACGCAATGCTTAAGGTTGTCCTCTAGTGCAAATGCACTATGCGATCCTAGAAGTGAGCAGATTGTTTGTGGCTAGTACTATGAAGAAGTTGCCTCCAAGCCCAATACAATTTGTGCTTCTCGCAAGATCAGTTATCAAGCCTCCCTCTTGTCTATCAGAAATTTGCACTTCACTATGACCTAGGGTTGCATTTCTCTCCAAACCTGTGCAGACATGCCCAACTGCCTACAATGCACTGCTTGCCCTGCACTGACTATAGAAACTGCATAGTCATGCTGAGTTAGTACTCTGCTTCCTTGCTATGTGTTGTTCCCAGAAACTGTGTAGGCCTATCTGGCAGACCCTCTTGCTGGATTTCTCTACTTTGCTCTTGAAAATTGTGCAATCTTGACTAGTACAGCTTCTGTTACCCCACTCTGCACTGTTTACAAAAATTTTGCGGTCATGATGGGAAGGTCCCTTCTCCATATCCTGCATGGTCCCTCAAAACTACACAGTTGTGACCAATAGCTCCCCGTAGCCTGATCATGCCTTGCTCTAGAAAATTGCACAAAATTACCTTCAAGTGCCCTCTATTCCCTACATTGTCTCCCAATGATAAAATGTTCAGATTCCCAACTAGAGCATGATTGACCTGCTCATTCCTCATCATGAAAATTGCACAGAACTCTCCAGTAATTACCCCCGACACCCTGGCTTGTCTTCCGGCCAGGAACTCTGTAGTTCTGCCCAGTTAGGTTGCACCATCTACGTGTCATTGCTCCCCTTGATTGTGCAATTTTTCCTCCCAGTGACTCATGTCTAGTTTTTCCTAATAGTACTCCAGAGCCCCTCATCATGGCCTGAGTTGTGCTTTGTGCAGTTTTAGAGTCTTGTCCTCCCTCTGGGTCACCCAGACCTGAAACCAAAAACAATGCATCATGCTAAACTAGGAGATTTTTGGATTTGATGTCATCCCATCATGGGTGAATTGTAGGAATAAGTACATTGATGGAACATGGTGTGATGACAAATGGGGTGAAGAAGGAGTGCATACTGGGAGAATTTCTCACAGTTGAATGAACATACAAGGCACATCGAGTAGCAAGTGAAAGGGATACATATAGTGAACCATCAAGAAAAGACCAAGACCATAGAAAACCCTACAAAACGTTGCCATGTAGAGTTAAAGATACAACACACCGAGAGCACATCCATCACTCAATAGCATAGTAGCTTGACTTGGACACTACATTTAGCTAGTACATGTCAACATTGTCATATCGAGTTGTGTCATGAGTTGTCTTGGCCACATCACTATTATGGGCCATACTTGTTGTAATCAAATGTGATGTAAAGTGAAATTCCAATAGACACACATATAAAGTGGAAGAGTCATGTCAGTTGAAAATTCATAGGAAGTAGAATGGTCATGAGGGAAGTCCAAAAGTCAAAAGGGTCAAGCATCACCCTTGGCTATATATACCCCCTGATTATATGAGAAAAGGACTTTTCACCTTGGCTCCTCCCACATAACCTTGAGAGTTTATAGTCTGTTCTTTGAGGGGAAAGGAGTGGCCCCAATATCTCACTACTAGAACTAGTGATGTATGGTTTACATATCTGTCTTGTAAATTTTTCTTAATTCAGAAGCTTATCTCGGGCTAGTGCGTTTTCACGCATGTTTTGTAGATGTTTTTAAGGCTACTATTTAAACATTTGTAATGCATATTTTCTTAACGTGTATGTTGGCTTAATGGGTCCTAACCTAGGTTTAGAGTTAATTGCACCAGACAAAACCCTACACTACTGGCCCTTTCGGCATAAACCTGCGTAGCGGGGACTGAACTCTCACCCAAGGCAGTATAGGGGGATGTTGGAACCAAGTTTCTACATCCAAAGATGAGTGTGATGTCCTTTTATGCCCTATATTTGCGTCCACGCAGATCTATAAGCCCTTAGGGCTTGGTACTACAACTCCCTTTGAATGGCCCCTAGACCTTCGCAAAGGTCTACGACTAGGTTTTGCGGACCCTGAATGAGTGAATTATCTACTTGCACACACCATAAATTATCTTTAGACAAGAGTCTATTCAAATTGACCTAATTTCTCGATAAACATATAATAATGTGTTATGATATTTGCATAATCACTTAAAGTCACTTGCGTTCAGTTAATAATATGTATTCAGTAAATTCGTGCACTAATACATCAATATTTCATAAAGACACTATTTCATCACAGCAGATATCACAATCATAAATAACAAAAGTAAACAGATAAAACACATGTATTTCTCCAAAAGTATTCTTACTTTACCTTCAATATAGGTTTATAGACTCACAACTTCCCCACGCACTCAATTGTAGGTGTTACACAGTAATTTGTCACTGTATCCCTATCAGTCTCCCTACTGTGTCATGAAATCAAATCCATCATGCTCATGCTCTCTGAATTGACCAAATAACCCTTTATGCCCAAGTTTATTTGATCATCGCGACTGTTATTGAAATAATCGCGCTGACTGGTGGCTTCTAGTGCAACTGATGCGCTGCCAGTGCGGAAGCACACGGGTTTTCCGCGCTGGTCAAATTTCATACCCAGCGCATCCTCTATTTGTACCAAATCGCGCTGACAGAGCTTCCCCTATTACTGAGATGCGATGTCATCGCGCCAGTCCAGTTATCCACCCGCGTTGATCCTGTTTAGGCGAATTTGTTCTAATAGCCAACCTTCCAGATGACTCCAGAACTGGTTGTTGGCCTTGTGAATGTCGCCCTCCTTTCTATGGCATGTCTGTTCATCATATGAGCCACCTTTCTTGGAGATAAGCTTATCCTTCCACCATTCATGGAGACTCCTTCTCCTATATATGCCTCCACCATTGCCATGAGAAGCTAGTTTTTGGATAGTTTTTGACATAAAGGAATTCATAGTGTGTTTAGTGCTGCTCCTAATAAGCAGTTGGTGTGTTAAAGTGTGGATTGCTAGAGAGCTTAAGGAAGGTTGTGAAGTCTTGTTGCCTTGTGTGAGAGAGAGAGTTGTTTGTCTTTGGAGATCTACCTCCAAGGGTGAATGCTTATGAGACTTGCTGGCTGGACCCTCTTGATAAGGACTCAGCGTCAGAACATTGGTTGTAACTTTCTCTGTTTTTGATTAATAAAAGATAGATGACTACTGTTATGGTTCCATTCTCATTTGTCTTATCATGGTTAATGTGAATTACATCCTTTCTGACTGATGTATAGTTGCTTTTACTAGATTTCACGCT
>APFE030620262.1:0-22469 GCA_000404065.3 Pinus taeda | reverse complement strand
CCACAGCGGTGCTCCTGAGCAGCCCTATCAAAAAAAGCCCAAGGGATGGTTTTGTCAATAGGAGTGGGGGCAAGAGGTCGGCGAAGTGCGGGAGATTTGTTGTCAGGTAATTCATGATATGCTGATATGATCTTGGCAGCCATGACAGGCCCAATTGCAACCCCTTCATCAAAAATAATTTTGTTCCTTGTCATCCAAATGGACCAGGAAAAGAGCAGGGGGAGGCTAAGCAGTTTGGAGCCATGATGAATAGTACACCAATTTCGCCAAGTGCTATTGAAATTTTCCGCATCCCACCTACCAGCTTGTAATGAATTTGAGATGGATTCCCAGATACTTTGGAGAAATCACATTTTAAAAGAGGTGATTTGTGGATTCAGAGGCCTGTTTATAGAGGACACACCAGCTCGAGTTGTGGAAATCATGATGAGATAATTGGTCCCTAGTAGGAACTTTGTAACTGAGCACACACCAGAAAAAGAGTCTGGTCCTCGGAGGAGCATTTAATTTCCAAATCATTCGCCACCAAGCAAGTGTGCTTTATGGCTGCCTGTTAGCGCTGATAGCAAGGTAACCAACTTTTGGCGAATAAATACCATTTTCAACGATGCACCAGATAAGTTCATCAGGACCCTCCATGATTCTGATATGGGATTATGTCAAAGCATCTATGTAATCTTGCCAGGTATGGTGCCATTGAGGGGGAATATCAAGGGTGTGAACAAACTTCCATCCTTGGGAGAAGATAGATGTGTTATCCTAATCAGCAAGGTGTGCAATGGCAGATATGTCCCTCTGATTTAAATGATGGATGAGTTCTCTCGGAAGAATATAGCTCCCCCTCCTGACCAGGGATCCATTCCAATGCGGGCTTTTGATCCATTATTTATCCACCAGGCCAGATGATTGTGGATGATAGGTAGGGAATGCAACAACGCTTTCCAAACAGAGGAGATGCTTGATTTTTTCCATTAGGGTAGACGCACCCAATCGATGATCTGCATAGGCCAGATGTATTTGTGGTAAGAGAAAGTGGTCCAGAGATTCTGTCTCGTGAGGAAAGTCCACCCCATTTTGGTAGCCAAGGCCTGGGCAAATTGGCTAAGGACTTTTAAACCCTAAGCACCCCATTTTTTGGCAATACAATTTTTTTCCAGCTCACGCATGCAAAGATCTTCTTATCTTGATGCCCATTCCATAGGTATCTGCAATAGATTTTTTGAAGACAGGCAAGTATGTTCCTGTGAATCGAAGCCAGAGACATCCAGAATATAGGCGTGGCCTCCAACACAGGTTTGATGAGTAACGATCTAACTGCGCGAGATAAGAAACGGTGGCTCCAATGAGTCAACCTTTTCTCCAGCGTGATGACCAACAAAATCCAATCAGTTATTTTTTGACTCAATGGTTTGATCCAAAAACCTAGGTATTTGAAGCCCTGATCAAGTGGAAGGATGTTATAAGGAAAGTGATGTTGGGAAAAACGAGACTCTTGAATGGAAGTTAAAGCTAGGGTGTTAGTGGATTTCCCCTGATTAGCTAACATACCCATAGCCCTAGAGAAAAGAGAGAGGGCATTTGTAAAAGATGCCGAGTCTCTGATGCTATCATCGAGGAAGATGAGGACATCATCCACAAATAGAAGATGAGTGAGGTAGCAGTGATCGTTTACTTTTAGCCCAAATAGTCTACCATTCCTTTTCTCCTGGATAAGGAGTCTACTAAGACCTTCCATGACGATAAAGAAGAGAAGGGGAGATAGAGGACATCCTTGTCTAAGGCCCCTCTTTGCATGGAAAAAATGTGATGCTGATCCATTAATAAGAACACTAAAAGAAGCCGATGTGATGCAGGACATGATCCAGATGATAAAACAGTGAGGGAAGCCCAGATGCACTAGAAGCATTTTGATGTATAACCAGTTGACATGATCAAATGTTTTGGCCAAATCAATCTTCAATATGATGCCCTTAAGATTCCTCGACCGAATTGAGCGAATAGCTTCTTGGGCCGTGCCAATGGCTTCGTGGATCTGACGATTTTCGAAGAAAGCAAATTGCTCAGGGGAAATATGCTGAGAGAGTATGGGTCGGATCCTATTTGCGATAATTTTCGCAATGATCTTGTATAGATAGTTGCAGAGAGAGATGGACCAAAAATCATTAAAGGATGTGGGGTTATCCGTCTTAGGGAGAAGAGCAATGAAAGTAGAGATTATGGCATCATATAATTTCCCAGTAGTTCTGCATTTCTCAATCACTTGAAGTAGGTCATTTCCCAATAATTCATAAAATGCCAGATAAAATTCAACTGTCCATCCGTTCGTCCTAGGGCTTTTGTCCTTCTTGAACCACTTCAGGGTCCCCTCTAGTTCAGCGGACGAAACAGGTGAGGTGAGCTCAGCCTTCATATCTTCATCCACGAAACGAGGAAAATGGCTGGAAACTTGGATAATATTCGCTAAGTTAGTCCCGAGAGGGGATTTATAGAGGTTTTGAAAGTGAGAGGTGTCCAGCTGAGATAATTTCTTGTAAATATCTGCCACACCACCATTAGGCAAGGGAAGGTTCTAAATAGTATTTGAGACCTTTTTGCCCTTGGCATAGTTCTGAAAGAACTTTGTGTTGTCATCCCCAACACGTAGCCACAGAGCTTTGCTCTTTAGTCTCCAGGTTTCCTCTTTCTCCTTTAGAATCTTTTCCTTCGATTTCTCGAGCTTAATGAGGTGCAATTTGTCATGCAAAGATGTAAATCCCCTGTTACTGTCAACCAAGAGACATTTTAATTCAGATTCAATCTGAGAGAGAATATGATCCTCCCTTTGTGATTTTTCTTTGGCCCAAACAATAGATAACCTCTTCAGTTGGGAGAGATTGTCACAAAAACCCTCGGCCAGGGATCGATGGCCCAAAATAGGATTAGATTTCCAGAAATCAGTGACAAGCTTGATGAAACCAGGGTCTTGAAGCCAAATGTGATTGAATTTAAAGGGAGGTTTTGGCTTTGAATGGGGGCCAAGTATCTCCATATATATAGGAGAGTGATCTGAGATGCCCCCAACCCCCAACCATTGTCTGTATCTGTGCAGGATCTGCAACAAGGGAATCTTGATCATGAAATGGTCAAGCCTTCTGGCCAATGCTGCCTCCCCAATCCTTCTGTTCCTCCATGTGGGTAGGGGTTTGTTCAGAGGAATGTCAGATAGGTTGTGGAGTTCCAATAAGTTTAACATGAAATCTGATAGAGGATCCACTTGTGCTTGTGAGCTCCACGATTCTCCAAACCCCAGAGAGAAATTGAGATCCCCCCCAATAATAGTATGATCGGTAGAAACAATGGCAAGGTTAAGGAACCTGAGCCAAAAATCCTCTCATCTGTGGCGAGGCCCATAAATATTAATAATACGGAGCTCCAAACTCAATTCTGCAGAAAAAATGTCCAACCCAATATACCCAATACCACCCCAGGTAGAGAGAGCTTTGATGGTTCGGGGATTATACCCAATGGCAAGACCACTAGAACGTCCCGAGGTGTCGAGAGAATGAAAATGCTAGCCAGGTTTAAGGGATACTAGGGAATTGGAAATGATATCGGCCTCCCCCAGTGTTTCTTGTAGCATGATAATGTCGACAGGCTCAAACTCGAAGAGTCTCCTAAGGGCTAGTTTTTTGGAGGCACTAGCCATACCCTTGCAGTTAAAAGAAAGACACTTCATGTGGGGAACTATCCCTGGGTATTCAAAGCTCTAAGTACCCGATCAATGGAGGATTGTCTTCCTGATACTACTTTAGCCCTGGCCTTTCAGATAGCTTTGGAGAGATAAGATTTACGACCACGAGAAGATTTGGTGAAAGGACCAGGTAAAGAGAGACCTAGCTCAGATATGGATAGAGATGAGTCATCCTGTAGAGAGCACAAGCGAAGATTGTATGAGTGCGAGGGTTCAGACCCGTCCTTAGATGAAGCGGGGGGGGGGGATAGAGGCAGATGGGAACGATGGGGCGGTTGTAGAGAAGTAAGGTGGAGGGAGAGAGAGGGAGCATGGAATGGAGGGGATGAAATGCAGAGGAGATGATGATACATGTGAAGCAATACTTGAATCAGAAACAGAGGAGATAAGGTAAGAGGAGGTATCGGCTTTCCTCGCGGCCTCAGCAGCTGCCCTGGATCGCTTCATGGGAGGTGACGGTGTTTTGTGCGAGTGTGCAACAACTTGAGGGGAGACCGCACGAACAGAGGCCCTGGTGGTCAAAATGGGAGGACATTCTGGGTGAGGAGCAGATTGTCCCTTTGTGCCTTCTGTTGCGATCGAAGATTCCAGAGACTTTTTGACCAGAGGGCGTTCCTTGAAAATGTGACCAACCTTGTGACACCTCCTACAGCGGAACGAGGCTCCCTCATAGTCCAGGATTTGAATCCGAGTGACATTTCTCCACTGCAATGTAATTTTCTCCTCCAAACCCTCCCGAGTGTCCAAATGGACAAGAATGGGAGCAAGGGTTCGATTCTTTGTCTAGATGTAAGATCTATCTTAGTCGAGATAGGTACCAAGCGTGTTCCCGATCCGCACGGAGACATCCTCCGACCAGTATTGTAGAAGGAGCCTCGACAAACGCACCCAGAGCGGTCCAGCCCCTATTTGTTCCCATTCTGGATCAAACATTGGGTTCCAGCGCTTGAGAAGGACCGGGCCCATCTCAATATGCCAGTAGCGAGTGAGTACCAAATGAGTGAATTCTTCCTTTGTAAAATGCAATGCAAACCATCCACGGGGAAGGATCTATACCTCCGGCAACTCCTTCAGGGTATTTCCCCAGATTTCTTGGACCCATAGAGTTAAGCGATCCGCCGACTATGCCCTTGCCCGGACGTGGCCGACCAAGACAGTGCCCGTCTTATCCGCAACCTCTCCCATTGTTAAATCCTCGCCAAAATTTATCGTGAAATCCTTTGCAGTGGCTTTAATACAGTTTACCTTTCTTTTGCAGGTCTGTAGCGTAGTGGGATGATCCTGCAAGGGGTCCTAGGTAGCAACCCCTTCCTGTTGGGTCTATGCAACCGGCTTAACCCTAATCACTGGGGTTTCAAAACAACCAGACGCTGAATTGGCAGCCGAAGAGTTCGGGATGAAACCCTGAAGAGAAGGCCCCGCAGTAGGGTTTTCAACAGCACTAGACGTAGCTTGTTCCCGGAGCTGAGGGGAGGTATGTTGTTGGAAAGCGTCCATCGGAGGGTCTGGTTCGAAAGATGCGGAGGGCAGAGAGACCACAAAGAGCAGATGGAGGGTGTCTGGTGAAAGCGGTGGGCAGTCTAATGCAGTGGAATCGATGAAAAGGGTGCCAAAGTGTAGTGAGGAAGCATAGAGACACGGGAGAGTGACCACCGGTGCTGAGCAGGATGGAGAGGATACGGAAGGCATAAGAGCGACTGAAAAAGACTGGCTAGGGTTTGGGCTGCCAAATATGGGCTACTCAGGAAAAGGATCCGGCGAGTAGTCCACTGCCTCGATATCCATGTCAACATCCATCCCAAACAGAAAAGAAACGACACCAAAGACAACCGGCGACAGGAGGCAGTTGCAACGAAGATGGTAGTGGACGGATAGACAACCGAAAGACTATAGGGTAAAAACTGTCGAGATTGCAATGAATCTGTAAAATTACCCTAACCCTAAATGGTGTGGCGTGAACGGAAGCTCCATCTCTTCCCGAAAACCTCTAATATTCTTGGATATTATTTTCAATATAGTTTAGTTTTGAAAAAATCTAGGGTTTACAACAAACCCTGGTAGGAGTCTATCATATTGTTGAAACCTTAGATTGTGCAAAGATTGGTTTTGATTGTTTATAACTAAGGCTTAGTGTCTCAAAAATGGAATCTAGGGTTTGCATTAAATCCTAGTAGAGTCTAACATATAAATTTTGAAAATTGTTGAACCCTTAGATACATTGAATTGTACTTGAATTGCTTCTAGGGTTTGCAATATATCATAGTAAAATCTGTTATTGAGGCCCTAAATAGAATATGATCGATTCCTTGATTAAACTTCTTTATGTTGTAGTCTAGGGTTTGTAACAAACCCTAGCAAAAAGTTGAGGTTTAAAAGTTTGTATCTCTTGCTCATTATGAACCTAACTAGGTTTAGGTATTTAATGTCTGAAGTATTTGATTGTTTTGATGCTTCCATCATATTGACATAACTTTGATACTATTAACTTCATGCTTCTATATATGTATTTGGTTTTACTTGCTATTAAAGTTTTGCAGGTACACAATCTTCAAGATAATGAAGTTGTCCATATAAGCATGATGAATAAAGCTACAAGGATGAGGATGAATATGAGCTTGATGAAGTCATGAAAGGTTGACCAAGTCGGCCTCAAACAGGTAATTCGACCTCACAAGAAGCCTATATATTGGAGCAAGTTGACCTCATTTGCAGTGGAACAAAAGCAAGTTCGATTTGCAGTAAATTGCAGTAGCTGGATGCAATAAAGAGCAAAAATTCCAAGGAAGAAGAAGGAAAGGGCTAGCAAAGGAGAAGGTCATTATCTTGCTAAGGAAGTCAATTTCACTCTCTATTGTATCACACGTGCAAATTTTTGGAGTTCTTTTGGAAGGCTGGAATTCTGCAATTGTTGGGGAGGCCGAAATTCTGGAGTAGCTAGGCTGAAAATTCTATTGCTGGATCGAAGTTCTGGATTGTAGTTGCACTTTGAAGGGCTGACATTTACAAGGAGAAAGCGCTGACTTGGTGGAGGAGGAAGGTCTGTTGGTCTAGGGTCTTGGTTGTCTCATTGCCATATGAATCTACTGAAGGAAGAGTTCTTGAATGGGTTTTCCCCTATCTAGGGGTTTTGCCTGGCTGTGCGCCTACATTTGGTGTCTTTGATCTTTGTGTTATGGTTTTGGTAATTGCTTGACAAACTAAGATAAAAGAACAACATAAGAAATATCATAATAACTCAAAGAAATCACTAGTAATTATCATCAAGAAGAAAATATTTCTGCCTTTCCGATTTTCCAACACATAATCAATTAGATTAGTCATCAAAGTTGCATAATCGGAATACCTCTTTGGTCTCGTGCATTCCTTGAAGGAGCCACACAATGCTGCATGTCCTTCTACGTCTTGCAAAGTGGATCATAGTCATGCTGGTCTCTTCCTGATTTCAGGAACAACAACTTGGTCCATTGGATCGTTAGGCCCTTGAAACTCTTCTGGATGACCAACAAGATGTTCTGAAGGATTTGATGGACCAAAGTACTCTTCTTTCTTGGGAGCTTCATGTTCTTCGTCCTCAACGGAGTCCACGGGAACTTCTTTAGATTTCCAAGAGGCTACATTCTCATCAAAGGTCACATCCTTGCTAACTTCAACTTGCCTTTTGTCCTGGAACATATATTCTATAGGCCTTTGATGAATCAATATATCCAATGAATATTCCTTTCTTTCCTCCAGGCTCTAACTTCATTCCCTTATCTTTAGACATAAACAGGACAACCAAATATTCTCAAATGACCAACCTGAGGTTTCTATTCGGTGAACGCTTCTTCAGGAGTCTTTTCTTCCAAGATTTGATGAGGACTTATATTTTGAATGTAGATGGCTGTCATAGATGCTTCACTCCATAGAAACATAGGCAAGTCTTGATCATGCATCATTTCCTTAACAAATTCTTCAATAGTTCTATTCTTTCTTTTTGCAACTCCATTTTGTTGTGGATTGCAGGGGACTATCAACTCCCTCTTAATCCTAGCTTCTTTACAAAAGGCAACAAGCTTCGTGGAGGTATATTCTTCTCCATTATTAGATCTCAATATCTTGATCTTCTTTCCCTTCAAGTTTTCTACTTTAGCCTTGAATTCCTTGAACTTGTCAAAGACTTCATCCTTCGTCTTCATGAAGTAAATCCATGTTTTGTAGGAGAAATCATCATTAAAGGTCACATAGTATAAAGATCCCTCAAGAGATTTTGCTGGCATTAGATGACACACATCAGAATGGACCAGATGTAGAATTTCCTTAGATCTACTTTCACCGCTTGGAAAGGGCTTCTTAATGTTCTTCCCAAGCACACATCCTTTACATAATGTATCGTGCTCTACTTGTAAATTTGGAACACCTACGACCATTTTCTTTAGGGTTTGCAAAGCTATATAGTGAAGGTGAGCATATCTTCTATGCCAAAGATTACATGGATTAATATCGTTATGCACAAGTGCTTGAGTAGGTTGTTTCAAAAGTCTATACAACCTTCCTTCACGAATTGCAATCACTCTAGCGAATCTATACTAGATCTTTCAGACCAAACAAGAACCTTGCCATCAACAAATGCTACTCTCTCTCCCTTATCTTCCAAGCATGAAATAGGAACCAAACTCTTCTTCAAACTTGGCAAATATAATCACCTGATTTTAGCTCAATGGATGTTTTCCCAATGCCTTTCACTGCATAACTGTTGTTGTCTCCAAGTTCCAATTTTTGTGATAATCTTATTTCCATTAAACTTGTGAGGTCGTCTTGATCTCCCATCATGTGCCTTGAGGTACCACTCTCATAGCCACAAGTCTTCACTATCTGCAACAGAACCAATAAGAGCATAAAAATAGAAGAATTCTTTATTACTTGGATCTTCATTCTTAGGTTTCTTTGGAGGTTCATCCATGTCTGCTCGGTAGCATCTATCATTTGATCTTTTAGGACAATCGCTTCTATAATGACCAAATCTATGACAATGATAGCGACATTGAACTTTTGATATATCTCTCTTTCTTTGAGGAGCGGATCTTCTTTCTTTAGGTCTTCTTCCTTCTTTTCTTCTTTGAAAACCAAACTTCTTTCTTCCTCCACCCTTCTCGAAATGTGTTGCATATGTGTGAGTCACCTTCTTTGAATCTTTGAATCCTCCCTCTTGACACGAGCCTTGATTCTTCTTGAGTACATGTGGTCCATAATTCATCAAACTTTGGAGCTTATTTTTTGGCACATATTACTACTGCAAATGAGTCTTATGATTCAGGTAAACCATTAAGTGCTGTAGTCACTAATTCTTTTTCAGGAATGATTTCATTAATCGCTTGAAGTGATCTGTCAATTGAGAAATATTCATAAAATATGAGGCTATAGTGTCATTCCTTGTCATTATAACATCACAAAGCTCATTCTTCAAACTCATTGCTTGACCAATATTGTTGATAGTTTATATTCCGATTAGGGCATCATATATTTTCTTTGAAGAATCAATATTTATGATATATGGGTGAAATTATCTCTAATGGAATCTACAATGATACTTCTAGCTGTAATATCATCTTTCTCAAATTTTAATTTCTCTTCATCTTTTTTGGTTCAATGACCATGCCTTTTACAATCCTCAAGAGATCTTCCTTTGCAAGAAGGAGATCAATCCTTGTTTTCCAAGCCCTAAAGTTTGTGGCTCCTAATTTGTTTTCTGCCTTCATATGCTAACCCATACTCATGGACACACAAATAGATTATAGATATAGGTCTTCCTCAAAAGTGTTATCTTACCAAAGATTCTTCAAGAATGATCTCAATGTCCTTTTTGTCACCAAAACTCTGATACCATGTAGATTTTTCAAGTGCAATAGATAAAAGCACTGATTTCTGAAATACCGATAATTACTTCTAATGATATAGATCTTTTTTAACAATTCTAGTTTATCATTAAACAATTATACTTCAGAAATTTAACCTTAAAACCATAAGAACAGTAGAGATTTTTAATTTTCCACTGTTCTATGCTATGTCAATTACTTTAGCCCAATTAAATTCTTCAGTAAGCAATATTTTCAGTAACAATTAATTCTTCCAATAATGAATAGTAATTGAAGATAGAACAGTGAATGCAATGACAATATGAGACAATCAGGAGCATAAAAAAGAGACACCAATTTGGTCAAAGACTAGGGAAAAACCCCACCAAGGGGGAAAATCCTTTCAAATTCTTCTTATTATTAGATTGTCATAAAATGTTTAGCATAGAGTACAATAATCCAATTTCAGCATTGAGTCAAAGTCAACCTTTGATTGTACAATATAGACAAACCAAAACCAACCAAAGATGAGCCTCCAGAGTCAATTATGGTCAATTGTCAAACTCTGTGATTTCTGTCCATGTCAACAATGGTCAAAGAGTGCCCTAACCAGTCAAAGTCAACGGTCAAATTAGCTTGATAGGAGCTCGGTCAACTATCCACAAACTTGGCCTCCATTGTTGGTCAAAGTCAACCCAAAATAGTCAACAAATCTTGGTTAAAGGAGAAGAAACTGTAGGCAATGTTGGTCAAACTCTGCAGTCAACACAGGTCAAAGTGCCCAGATTTCCTCAATTTCTTGTGCCAATGAATGCAGCCTAGAAAAACAAAGATTCTCCCAAAAGTTCGAAGTCAAAATCAGCTCAAAAGGTCAAAGTCAACATTGGTCAACAATGGTCAAAGTGCCGGTTATATCAGATTTTCGGCCGCTTGCAATTTTGTCTTCCTTCCTCCTCACACGTGTGAAGAAACTCCTGCAATTTTCAGATGTATTGAACCGAAGAAGAGAAGAGAAATGTGTGATGACAATGTCTAAATGAGCTTGAGGTCACTTGTATTTATATGCAACTTTGGAGGGGCAATTTGTCTTTGAGCCGACCTTGAGAATTTATGTACTTGTGGGTTTGGCTTCAAAAATACATTTTTCCTTATCCAAATTTAATGCTTCAAAGGTCAATTTTGGTCTTCTCGGAAAGAGAAATATAGTCCAATGCAGGGAATTTGTCCTTGAGTTGCCAAATTAATAAAGATCACAATGCACAAAGAGAACACAAGATTTACTGTAGGAAAACCCACTTAGGGAAAATCCCATCAAGCTTTTTCTTGGAGAAAGTCTTTAGTTCAACAAGAGATATATCTAACGCTGCTTGTAACTATGAGTTCAAATTGACCAACAATGCTTATGGTCAAACCTGGTCAACAACCCTCAAGTCAAGTCGTTCGATCTGCCATGTAACTTGGCTTGATCTGATCTGCCCTAGGTCAAAATTCGGCCTCCCAGAAACTATCTAGAAACCCAAAAATTTGGCCTCCTAATCTACCAAGAAATTTGACCTGCCTAGAATATGCCGCCCAGAAAATGTTGAAAATAATAGCGGGAAATTGATTTCTTGTTTTGTGCCTTAATTCAAGGAGTCAAATTCGAGTCCCTTCTTGTGCATGACTCGAGTTCCTAAAAATTAGAAGATTCCCTAAAAATTAGGACGAGTTCCTATAATTTAGAAATTAATCCCTAAAAATTAGGATGAATTAGGACGCAGTTAATTGATGTGTTGAAATTGAAAGTCGAGTTTTTGATTTTCTAGTGCGAGTTGATTGAGGAAAACACAAGTAATTGAGTTTCAAGTGGTTGACTTGAAATAGGTCGAGTTGCATGAGTAGTTAACTCATGCTAAGTCAATCAATCACAAAAGCATCTTCCTTAATTAGAAAACTCGGTATTTTTAGCCATCCAAATTGCTATAAAAGGGAATGAAGGCACATCTAATATTCATAATTTTCTGAGCTTGTGAGAAAGGATTAGGGATCTTGCAGGGTTGTTTCAAGCCTAGTTCAAGGTTGAGCGATCAATTTGTAATCTCTATTGAAGCAAGGTTATTTGTAAGAGATCTATTGCTCTTTTTCTTCAATAATATTCTCAAGCAAGCGAGGGTTTTCCCAATTGGGTTCCCTAGAAAAAAACAGTGTTATTCTATTGTGTGAATTGTGCTTTTATTTCGGTTTTATTCTGCTGCAAATTTGGTAGAGAATTTTTGTGTCTATATGAAAAGAAAATTGTTTTAAGATTGTTCATATTAGCAAATCAAAATTTTGTGGTTTTTCTATATGGTATCAGAGTTATGAACATGAATCGACCAACACACAATCTTCAAGTTTGAAAGATGGCAACTCACATAGGATTAGGTTTGGGAGAGCAGGATAGACTGGATGGCGCCTCAAATTTTGGTGTTTGGAAGGTTTAGATATTGTTCTTGTTAGGCGAGTTTGGGTTGAAGGAATTCGCTGAGAAAGGTCTTGCAACACATTCAGATCCATACGATTTAAGGCTTTTCCAAAGACAGGTGGCCAAGACCAAGAGGATGATCCTGGATGGACTTCAGGATCTTGTAGTCCCTCATGTTGCAGGTAAAGATACAACTAAGGAAATGTGGGATGCTTCAGTCTAGCTTTATCAGAATTCTTCTGAGAATTGGGAGATGGTCTTGAAAGAGAACTTGAGGACAATTAAAATGTAGAAGGGTGAGAGTATAACGACATATCTCACTAGAATTCAGGAAGTCCGTGATGAGCTAGCAACTTTTGGAGAGAATCCCATGGACACAGAGCTAGTGTGTGTGGCTCTGAATGAGTTTAACAAAAGTTGTCATACCTTCGTTCAAAGTATTACTGGACAAGAGTAGTTGCTAGATTGGGAATTCTTATGGAGTAACTTCACTCAAGAGGAGCTAAGGCTCAGACTAGTTGAGACTTCTAACAACAGTGGCAAGGGTTCCAAGGTTGAGAAGGAGGAGGAGAATCTTGTCTTGTAGGTAAAGTCAAAGGCAAGAAAAGCAAAGGGAAGAGCGAGAACAGTTAAAAGGGTGACAAGAAGAAGACGGATCTAAGTAAGATCAAATGCTTCCATTGCCATGTTTTTGGACACAATGCTTCTAAGTGTCTTAACTGGAAGAAGAAGAGGTCGAATAAGGAGCATGTAGTTGCATCAACTGAGGTAGATGAGTTTGCCTCTTAGTTTGAGAAGGATTTCTCATTGATAGCTTGCATGGCAAGCTCAGTAGGGAGAAGTACGTGGTATATGGATTCATGAGCCTCTTTCCACTTAACTGGGAACAAGGAGTATTTCAACCAACTGGATGAGAAGGATATGCAGGTGATAATCGAGCTTGGAGATAATGGCAAGTATGCTACCAAGGGAGCTGGTACTGTTAGCTTTGAGAGGGAGTCAGGTAATACTCTTCATCTCAAAAATGTTCACTATGTTCTAGGGCTAAAGAAGAACCTGGCTTCAGTAGCTGTTCTTGAGGATAAAGTTTATGATGTCACCTTCAGTAGAGGTAAGGCTTACCTCAAACATCTAGCTCCAGGGGCAGTGAAGCAGATAGGTGTGAGGGTGAAGAATCTCTACAAGTTGCAGGTAGAGATAGATGCAACCTTGAGCAGCAAGGCATGATGTGTAGATGTTGGTGAACTTTGGCATAGGCGCATGGGACACTTGCATCATGGGGCGTTGCAGATTCTTTTGCAGATTGCCACAATATTACTAGCAGGCGGTCTTGACAAGAGTGAAGTGTGCAAGGGGTGCACACTTGGCAAGTATGCCAAGCCTTCCTTTCATGGTCAAAGACAACAAAGCCAAAGGGATTTTGGAGGTGGTGCATTCAGGTGTGTGCAAACCTTTTTCTTGTGCATCACTGATTAGGCACATGTATTATGTTATTTTCATTGATGATTTTTCTCAGAAAACTTGGATTTATTTTATGAAAAAGAAAGATGAGGTCTTAGACAGGTTCATGGAGTTAAGGCCTTGGTAGAGAAGCAAACTGGGAAGAAAATCAAGGCAGTGAGAACTGACAATGGTGGAGAATATATCTCCAATGCCTTCAAGGAGTTTTGTGCAAAGGAAGGTATTAGGAGAGAGTTGATAACACCTCATAACCCTCAGCATAATGGAGTGGCTGAGAGGAAGAGCAAGAGTATTGTTGGAGCGACCAAGGCTATGTTGCATGATCAGGATTTGCCTAGGTTCTTGTAGTAAGAAGCATGCAACACTATAGTATTTCTACAAAACGAGAGTCCACATAGGGTGCTTGGACGAGTCACACCAGAGGAGGCTTTCATAGGCAAGAAGTCTGATGTTTTGCATTTCCGGATCTTTGGCACAAAGGTCTACTCTCATGTATCCAAGGATAACAATAAGAAGCTGGATCCCACAACCAAAAAGGGAATTTTCATGGGATATAGTGAGATAGCTCAGGCACACAGGGTGTATCTTCTAGGATTTATGACAACAATTCTTAGGCGAGATGTGCGATTCCAGGAGGATCAGGCTCTGAGAGTTTCCTTAGAGCGTGAACAGATTGCAATACCTGAAGAGGAGCTACTTGCTCTCAAACAAGAGTCACAACCAACACCTCAAAGTCAGTCACAACCACAGTCTAGTGGCAATAGGGTAGCGCAATAGGATTTGTATAGGATGAGGAGGAGAAACTAGGCCAAGAGTAGATAGATTAGCTAGAGCCACCCACCACAGTGAGGAAGAAGGTCAATTCGGCTGAGAGGTTGATTTAGGAGGCTCAGGAGCAGGTCTAGACTCTAGACTCCTAGGACCATGTTTAGGAAGAGTAAACAACCACAGAGGTACACAGGTTATATGGCACTATTGACAGAGTTGGTGGACATTGAGCCTTCTTCTTTTAAGGAGGCAAGTTCTCAGTAGGGTTGGCAAGATGCCATGGTGGAGGAATATTCCTCCATCATGAAGAATGATGTTTGGGAGATGGTTCCACGACCAGAAGGGAAATCAGTAGTTGGATCGAGATGGGTGTATAACGTGAAGCATGGAATGGATGGGAGTGTGGAGAAGTAAAAGGCCAGGTTTGTGGCCAAGGGATTCTCACAGATTGAGGGCATAGATTATGAGGAGACTTTTTCCCCAGTAGCACGGTATTCATCCATCAGGACTATTTGGCACTCGTTGCATAGATGGGGTGGAAGATCCACCAGATGGATGTGAAGACCACCTTCCTCAATGGAGTTGTTAAGGAGGAGATTTAGATGGAGTAGCCAAAGGGATTCAAGCAGTTCAACAGAGACACACACGTGTGCAAGTTGAAGAGAGTTCTTTATGGGCTCAAGCAGGCTTCAAGAGCATGGCACACTTGGATCGACAACTATCTTCGAGGATTAGGCTTCACTAAGAGTGAGGATGATGCCAAACTATACTACATTATGGTTGGAGGGCCTTCCGCTCATTCTAGAACTCTATGTCTACAACCTTATATTGAGTGGAGATGAGAGCTTGATCCAGGATTGCAAGGAGGACCTTGCAAGGAGTTTGAGATGAAGGATATGGGGCTTATGCACTATTTCCTTGGCTTGGAGGTTTGGTAGGGTGATGGTGAGATATTTGTGGGACAAGGGAAGTACATTGAAGAGATTCTCCAGAGATTTCATATGAAGGATTGCACGCCCATGGCCATGCCTCTACTCACAGATTGGAGGAGAGTGGATGCTAGCGGAGAAGAGCGAGTGGATCCTATAGTATACAAACAATTCATTGGGTTGTTGATGTACTTGGTCAACAAATGACTTGATATTTATTTTGCAGACAATCGGTTGAGTCAGTTCATGGTGGAACCGACCAGAGTGCATTGGGTTGCTACAAAACATGTGTTGAGATATCTTAGAGGCACAACGAAGTATGCATTGTGGTACAAATAGGTTGATGGAGTGAGGCTTGAGGGCTTCACAAATGTAGATTGGGCAGGGAGCTCCACAGATAGGAAGAGTACTTCAGGTGGCATCTTTAGCATTGGGCCAACAACTGTTTCTTGGTACAACAGGAAGCAGAGATTAGTTGCACTCAATTCAGTAGAGGCTGAGTACATGGCTGCTAGTCACACAACTTGCGAGGCTCTTTGGTTGAGGAAGTCGCTTGTGGGACTTTTTAGACAGAGGATTGAGCCTACCATGATACATTGTGATAACCAGTGTTGCATTAAACTCTTTGAGAACCTAGTGTTTCATGATTGCTCAAAGCATATCGAGATACAATATCACTATCTTAGAGATTGTGTGCAGAGAGCAATAGTTTAGCTACTGTACATTCCAATAGAGGAGCAGATAGTAGACATTTTGACCAAGGCATTGACAATAAGCATTTTTGTTCATCACAGAGATAAGGGGAGTTGTACAAAGTCCCTTCCTCACTAAGAGGGAGTGCTGAAAATAGTAATGAGAAATTGATTCCTTGATTTGTGCCTTAATTCAAGGAGTCAAATCTGAGTTCCTAAAATTTAGGAGATTCCCTATAAATTAAGATAAGTTCCTATAATTTAGGAATCAGCCCCTAAAAGTTAGGACGAGTTAGGATGCAGTTAACTGATGTGTTGATATTGAAAGTTGAGCTCTTGATTTTCTAGTGTTAGTTGATTGAGTTTCAAGTGGTTGAGTTGAAATAGGACGAGTTGCATGAGCAATTAACTCATGCTAACTCAATCAATCACAAAAGCATCTTCCTTAATTAGAAAACTCACTAATTTTAGCCATCCAAATTGCTATAAAGAGGGAATGAAGGCACACCTTGTATTCATAATTTTGCGAGCTTGTGAGAAAAAGGTTCCAAGCATTCTTGCGTGAATTATTGGAGAGGAAAGCAATTCCTCTAGCAAGTGCACATAGAAATAGGGTTTTTTTTCCTATTTAATAGGGGTCATTAGTGCGCATAAAAATCAAAGGAAGGATTAGGGATCTTGCAGGGTTGTTTCAAGCCTAGTTCAAGGCTGAGAGATCAATTTTTATTCTCTATTGAAAGAAGGTTATTTGTTAAAGATCTATTGCTCATTCTTCTTCAATAATATTCTCAAGCAAGTGAGGGTTTTCCTAGTTGGGTTCCATAGAAAAAAATTGTGTTGTTCTATTGTGTGAATTGTGCTTTTATTTCTTTTCTTTTCTGCTGCAAATTTGGTAGAGAAATTCTGTGTCTATATGAAAAGAAATTTTGTTTTCAGATTTTTCATATAAGCAGATCAGAATTTTGTGGATTTTCTACAAAAAACTGCCCAGAAACACACACACAAGCTAGAGATAGAGAAAGATGATCTTCTTCTTTCCTTTTTGTCTTTCATGTCCTTCGCTTGGATGCCCAAAAGCTCTTTCTTGTGAGAGGTTGAGTGGTGCGTTTGTGGAGGAGGTTGAATGCCTTTATATAGTGTTCTGTTTTCATAATGTGTGTCTTTTGTTGTTATGGTTATTCATTTGACAATGATGTTGTAACTACTAGATGATTGATGCTATATGTATACTAAATGGTTAATGCTTTAATGATCATTGTTAATCCAATAGGTTAAATATATGTTTTCCATTGCTCCATAGGGATGCTTACTGCAAGTGTTGTGGTGTGCACCTTTTACCATTCACACCCCTGTGACAGGGGGCACTTGGCGAAACGTTTTACCATGCCCCCCCGTTGTGTGAGACTCAACAAAATGCACAACGAAATGTTTCACCGAAGTGCTGGACAGGTTTCTCAAAATGTGGGGCTTCTGGGCGCCCCCTCAAAAAGTGGGATGCCTGGGTATCACCCTGCGATATCTGTTTAGAATCCCCACAAAAAAAAAAACATAAATTAAGTACAAACACATATGCCGGCAAAGAACCAATTGCAAAATGATGAATTTCCATGGGATGAATTGTTATGTTGGGATAGTTCTATTTTTAAGAATTCTCAGGACAGTCCCCCCTATGCTAGGGACCCTGATGCCCCCAATTCCCCGTGAATTGTGCTAAAATTTGGGGGTGTCTTCACACATACTCCATGTGCATTTTCCCGCTTCTTCTCTTTTAGGTCCTAGAAAATTGGCGAGACACTGACGTTTTCATGTTTTGTGCAACTAATGCAACATTCTACATGTTTTTTTTCTGAATATACTAAAATATGGGTTATATAAAAATTGCTTGTGGAACACTCCACTTCTAGAAGATTTTGAAAATTGCACTTCCTGCTCTGGTTCTAGCCCTTAACTTTGGCTCGCCACTCCCAACAGCCTTGGACTAGAGCATACATTTAGTGATACCACTCTGTATAGGTGCCCTAGTTTACTTGAAAGTATAAAGCAAGATAAAGAAGAACAGACGAGGAATACATTATAACTGAAATTACACCAAAGATGAATAAAACTATAGTTTTGACCTGAGTTTATGGTTATATATGTATGGTCTATGGTGTATTGATATTCTTGTGTGTTTGATGTAGATCGTTTCTGTTTTCCATTTTTAAATATTTATATATTTATGTGTTCTTGTGTCCTTTTTCAGGGTGTGTATGTGTCTGTGTTGGACGGTGAAACCCTTGTGTCCTTGTGTTAAGGGACTTCAATATAGACAATGCTTCCCCATATCTTGTAACTGGGCTTCAGCTCATTTTGCATAAAACTACCATCAAATCACTCAATTTTTAGGTATTTATTCTTTATTGTTGTTCGGCATATATATATATATATATATATATTTGTTGTTTTGGAGAATACTTTTGTATTTTTTACCCAGTTTGTGTTCAGTTTTTTGGTTTCTTCTTGCAATGTAGTGCAATTTGTATTTCACAAACCTGTCAATGTCTATGTTGCAACCAACAAAATCAATCTTGATTATCAGATTCTGCTCAAAAAGTCATCGATATGTGTTGCCATTAGATTTTTCTGGTTTTGTTTGTTGTGTTTTCTATTTTTTCATTTTTACATTTAATGCAGAGCCAAGCAAGGTTGGTTGACAATGTGCCCTTATCGTCTTTAGCTGGTCCAACCCTAACGTTTGAGTCTGTTGATTGATAATGTGTATGTATGTATTCCTGTCAGATTCTACTGTTTGCCAATATTATTGGTTGGTGTGTGTTTGCACATGACTCTAGTTTTCCAATGACATGCAATCTGAATTTGCATTGGAATCTCTATTGTAGTGGCTTGCCCTCATTATTGGTTAACTTCTGTTGCACATGAAATTACTTTTCCAATGAAATATAATCAGTATCAGCATTGAAATCTATAGTACGGTAGTTTGCCACCATTATTGATTGGCCAATGTTGCACATGAAATTAGTTTTCCAATGATGTACAGTTTGAATTGGGATTAGAATCCACATTCTGGTAGTTTGCCACCATTGGTCACTACCATTAGTCTGTGTTGCACATGAAATTAAGTCTCCAATGATATACAATCTGAATCTATGTTACAGTGCTTTGCCACCATTATTAGTTAATCTATATTGCGGTGGTTTGCCACTGTTATTGGTGAGTTCATGTTGCACATAAAATAAGTTTTTCAATGATATACACCTGGCTTGGCATTGGGATCTATATTACATTCATTTGCTAGTGTTATTGGTTAGTCTATGTTGCACTGCAAGCAATTTTCCAGTTGATCACACAATATTTCCTCCTCCCTGTTATTGGATTTGGGTTTTGCATTGTTTATTTCTATGTTCTGTGATTGTATTTGGGGCCTGCATTTCTTATTCATTTATAAATGTTGTTGGGGGATATGGTGGGGATAAGTTGTCTTTGAGTGTGTGTTGCCAATGACATTGTGCTACTGACCAAAATGGGTAACCCCATAGGAGAACTTTTCTCATACATTTGACAGCCAGCCGGATAGCCAGCCAGCTAACAACCTATGACAATCACTATTTGATGATGATATGCCATGTTCCTCCACCATTTGCATCAGCCACATACCTCTTGCCATCTAGCATTACCACTTGGACAAAGGTGGGCTGCTATTTAGAAGGTACTCTGATCATTTTGCATTTGGGTGTTTATATTTGTTTGTTTTGGGCATTTAGTATGGATAAAGGGGTGATCTATAAGATTGACTAATGTTGACTGTAAATCTATTTTCTCACCTTACCCGGGGGGTTAATCTTTAGTCACAGTCAAGTGAGACTTCCCTTGAGGCCTTAGGGTTATAGGATGGGCACTACTTGGAAAACCTGGATTGAGATAGTGTGTTCATTAGCCCTACACCATACTTGACACTTTTCATCACACATTACAAGTGCCACATACCATCTCCATTCTTTGGGTCTAACTTGTCATTGGCTCATTGGGATTTGGCACCCTCATGTCCATATTTTTTGAGTAGGGTTGGAAAATATTGCCCTAGAGGTTGATGCAACTAAAATAATGGAAAAGCATATCATGGCCACAACGAAAGAAAAAGAAGAAAATCAAAATGCAAAATATGGCCTGGACATAAGTTAGCATGTGGGAAAAATCCTAGCATGAGCTCTGCCCCTCATTAGCGATCACTTTGATTCATGAGCACATGATGCTTCTTCACATCAGAGGAACCCTTGCATGTCCCCAATCTTGATGAGCGATGAGTTGTCTCAAAGGGTAATATTAAATGCTACGTCATAAAGAGAAAGCTCTAACACTTGACTATGCATTGCAATATTAATTATTATCAAGAAAAAATAAAAGGCGTGTTAGAGTGGTAGAAAAATCAAGCCAAACAAGTTAAGTCATGCCTCCACGATTACTCTGTCCTTCATACTCATACACTAAAGATGTGGATTCTCCATCAACTGGTCCTCTTGACCATGAAGCCTTTTCCCCTTGTCATACATTTACACTAACACCTATTGATTAAGTGGTTGACCTTGGAAAATGTCAGTTCCCCTTAAGTGTTGGAAGCACCTAATAAGGTTGACCATTGTTGGAAATATAGTAGCCATGGTCAATATTTTCATTAAGAAAGGAAAAAGTTTTTTTTTTTTGAATTAATTACTCCACAAGTGTCAGTTTGGCTCCAAGTCAACTAGGCTTCTTTGAGGCATCTATTTGACCCCCTTTGGAGGCTATTATTATGACAATTATTCTCCTCAGTTTGACACATCAAATGATCTATTATTTATCTCTGTTCCAATGAAGAAAGTTAAAGAGGAGGTTCAAATTTCAGAAGGAAGGAGGAGAGGCTTGGCACTTATGGGAAGCTCTTGTTACTGGTTAGATGTTATCTTGATATTTTGTTTCTAGATGAATTTATGAATTGATGAACAATGAACTCTCTCTCTCTCTCACGAGGAAATATTTATGGGTTTTGCCTTGGCCTCAGGCCCAATTTTCTTTGTCTCTTGTCTCATTGTTATTTCTATTGCTCTATTATGATTAATGGTTGAATTTTCTTATTTATAACTGCTTAATGATATTGAATCTTATATATAATTTATGTTAATAAATCATTAGAAGTAGTTATCTTTGAAGAAAATTGTTCTAATTTCTACTAGAAATATCAACATGGTATCAGAGCCAGATTTGTCAAGCCAAAAGGTAACTCCACAATGCGAATTGTGTCTTTGCATTAAGATTGTTCATGGATATATACATGGAAGGAGAGACTCTTGGGCTTCACCTCCCAATGTCTCTTCATATTCCTATTCTCCTTATTTACTATTTACACTATTTACATATATTCACTCAATCCCAATGATTAGGTGTCAACATCTCCCCCCCTTAATTTGAAGGGATGTTGGTGAGTCCAAGCATCGTTCTGAACCTTTCAAACTTTTTTTTTCCAAGCACTTTGGTGAAGATGTTTGAAATCTGCTCATTAGTGGAACAACAACGTAGATGGATTGTCTTGGCCTCAACATGATGTCGAATCAAATGGTATTTTGTATTGATGTGCTTCGTTCGATAATGGAACTTTGGGTTCTTGGCCAACTTTATTGCAGAAGTGTTGTCAATCATTAGTGGAGTTGAATACACTTGTTTCATCTGCAAATCTTCCAGAATTTTCCTGAGCCACAGAATTTCCTTTGTTGCTTCAATTGATGCCACATATTCTTCCTCTATTGTGGAATTTGTTGGAACTGATTGTTTGCATGATCTCTAGGAGACAACTCCTGATCCAAGACTCATAGCATAACATGAAGTAGATACCTCAGTTTCTTTGTCTCCATCGAAGTTTGAATCAGAGTATCCAATCAAGCTGAAGTCACCCACCTGCATATATTTGAGTCCAAAGTCTTGAGTTCCTTTCAAGTACTTTAGAACTCTTTTTGCAGTAGACCAATGTCCCTCACAAGGCTTTTGCATAAACCTGGAGAGGATTCCAACAGCAAATGAAATGTATGGTCTAGTATTAGTCAGGTAATTGAGACTTCCAACAAGTTGTCTATACTTTGTTGCATCCTCAAATTCTTTTCCTTCAATGGATGTGAGCTTCAAGTTCTGTTCCATTGGAGTAGTCAAAGGATTGCACTCAGCTATGCCAAACTTGTTCAACAGATCTCCAATGTACTTCTTCTGAGAGAGGAATATAAACTTCAGATGTTGAGTCTTTTCAATACCAAGATAGTAGTGAACATAGCCAAAGTAAGTCATTTCAAAACCTTTCCTCAATTCCTTCTTTATGGATGCAATGTAACTTTCATTGTTCCCTGTCATCAAAAGATCATCTACATACACCACAAGATATACAAATTTTTTGCTAACTTTCTTGACAAACAAAGTTGCATCATCAAGATCATAATGTTTGAAGTTGAGTTTCAGAAGATGCTCAGTTAACTTTTCATACCAGGCTCGTGGTGCTTGCTTGATGCCATACAAGGATTTCACAAGCTTGCATACTTTGTGTTCTTGGCCCTTCCCAACAAATCCTTCTGGCTAGGACATACAAACATTCTCTTCCAG
>APFE030620258.1:0-12215 GCA_000404065.3 Pinus taeda | reverse complement strand
TTTTTTCTAATTTTTCGTTTTCAATATTTTTTTGAAATTTTAATGTCTTTCAAAGTCATTATAAAATCTTTTACACCATTATTTTAAAATGTTGAAAATTTACACTTTAAAAAAATGTGTTTTTTTGCACAAAAAATTTGTTCACTGTTATTTTTAAAACATTTACCTTAGAAAAAAAGTTGTTATTCCAGCGTGAACACTTTTCATTTTGAGGGTGTTTTTTGCACAATTTTTGCAAAAAAAATTGTTTTTCATTGCCATTTTTAAAACATATTGAAAATTTACCTTAGAAAAAAAAAGTGTTATTCCAGCATCACACTTTTTGTTTTTAGCAGTGTTTTTCATGTTTTTTGGGGTTTTTTGGCTAGAGTTTCCGTTTTGAATGTCTAGTTCCCGTTTCAAAGTTTATATTGTTCTTACTCTAGAATGCAAAATTGATGCAAGATTTTCAATGGACTATAATGATAAGATGATGCTTCAAGGGAAGCAGATAACAATCCAAACATTACTATAAACACTTAAAATACAAGCTTAGCTTATACAATAACCAATGAAGTAACCACAGTTACTCAAAAGCAAAACTGATGATTAAAGTTATAAGTGTTAGAGAAAAAATTCCATAATGCATTTATACAATAGAGAATTTAAGGTCCTCTTTGCTTGTTTAGATGGTTGAACAAATAAATACTATAATCAATTCTCAATCATGGAAAAGGCAGATGAAATTGCTAACAATTATTAGAAAAATTACTTTAGATCATAAACAACAATTGAAGCAACTCTAGAAATACTTCAATGAAATCAGATCAAAAGCAACTAGGAAAGTGCAAGATAGATAATGCAATTAGAAGATGCAATGCAGTGTGCAAGTTAGTGAGTTACAAAACCAAACACAAGATCTCCCTTTTAAATAAGGAGAAACATGATGTCTTGGAGACAAATTCCAAGCTTCCTAAAAAAAATGCTTTATTAGTGAACTTACAAATGGGAAAAAAGCCTCTAGGACAGAAATCAAGGCTCTTCTTTTCAAGGAGCTTTACAACATAGATATGAGAGTTACAAGTATAAGACAACTCCTTAAGATGAAAGATATATCTAAAAAAAAAATCCAGAGATTAGACTTTGAATTCCTTTATCTTTCCAATAAAATAGTGCACAAATATTATGGATCCTCTGCTTCAATATGAGGCTTAGCACTTTGATGATTGAACTTTCTGCAGCAACAAAACCAATCCTTTAACAAATTGATACCAGTGAGAGGGGCTCACAGTGTTAGATGAAAACAAGAGGAAAATTCTCAAGCCAATAATTCTAAAGCAAATGATTTTATGCAATAAAGAAAGCGCAATATTTCGAAGGTAAACGTCACTTTAAGGAAGAACTAATGACTGTCCCTGCAAGACAAAATCTTAGACCTAAAACCAATGGTCGATTTGCAAAGGATACACCGATCATATTACCGTAGTGAAAATATCAATCCTCCAATACCCAAATCAGTGATCCAAATTTCCAAAAGATGTAAGTTAAATGCTTATGATTACTCTTGGAATTATCATGTGTGATCTTAGGCTTATTATTACTATTGTTCCAATTGATTTTCTTGTGAAGCCAGGCTGAAAGAAACTCCCTTGGAATTTTTCGGATTTGATGAAGCAACGCTTTAAAATTTGTCACTTTAACTTTAAGCTCCAAGTAGATGAAAAGACCCCTAAATGCAAAGACCTGAAACCTCAAAATATTTTGCAGCAAGTGATATGAAAGTTCTACGCTTAGAGCAAGATACAAAGATTTTCCAAAAAAAAAAAAAAAAACAGGAGCTAGATCAGTGAATTATATGCCAAGTTTAAAACAAACTTTGTCAAATTTTATATGAATTTTCTGCAAAAGTTTAAAACAAACTTTGTCAAATTTTATATGAATTTTCTGCAAAATAAATCATTGAATATTCAAACAGTGAATGTGCTCTAAATTCTTGTAGCTATATCCAACAAAAGAAAAATTAATCAAAATGAAAGAAAAACACAATCCCAAAACAAATAACTTCTCTGCTGCAAATTTTCCTTGATACCAGATATATGCCTCTTAATTAACAAGTCACTGTTTATAATCCTGCAACTCAACTTTCCGTGAGCACCAGGTATTGGAGGAAATTTTAAGGTCACATTTAGTAGAAAGAAGTCAGTTTGGAGAAGTCTTGAACCTTGCAAAAGAACACAGTTAAGTAAAAAAAAGTTAGTGGAGAAACCCTTTTAAAATTTTTGTGATTACTTGTCAAGTTAGGCAACAAATGAAATTCAAGCCCTTAATGTATGCACCTAGCCCAATTTAACCACAAAAAAAAATGAATTAAATATTGCTAAGGAAATTCTGGTAATTTCTTATGGTTTCAAGATTCGACCTCCACAAATTTACTACAGAAATTGCCCCAAAAAAAATTGATTTAATGTCCTTGCAACCCTGGGAAATTATCAACGGTTCATATCAGAAATTTTGTAGAAAACCCCTTTGCGGCCTAACTTTAGAAGGAAAAGTTTTCTTGAGGTCCTTAAAAGCCAACAACTTCACAAAATAATTTTAAAATCCATAGAAAATTTTCAAATAAATGCTTAGACCAAGCATCAAATCCTGCAGCTTCCAAGAAAGATAAGTTCTGAAGTCTAACAACCCACAAAAAAGGTATAACGTAAGGCCTCAAACCCTAGCCGTTTAGATTGGGGTGGGGGTTGAGCCCTTCCTACTTGTTTTATTTCAAACCCTTCAAAGAATTTGATGAAATACACCTTCTCCATAAAACAATAAATAAAACCATTCTCAAGAATTATTCAATGACTATAATCCAAGGATTAGATAGATGGTGAAGAAAACAGGCTGCTCAGGACTATGGCCATGAAAATAATGATGTTGAGGCTCAGATTTGGGCCTCCCAATCTTTGCGGCCCTAGGAGAAAAGCTCAGAGACCCTTACATAGACCTGCAAAAAAAATAAAAATATTTTCGAACCCTTCTCTCGTTCTCGGACCTAAGAGACACAAAAAAAACAACAACACAAAAAGACTATGGATGGCTGAGGTTATAAATAAATACATACAAAGTTTTCCATAGTGCCAACTTTTTAAATAATATGCTTTTCAATTAAGGCTCAATAAAAATGAAATTTAATAATTTTCTTTTTTTCCTTCTTTTTGTTGTTTTCTATGTTTTTCAAGATAAGAAAAAGCCTAAAAAATAAAAATAATTATTTAATAAGAATTAAAAGTTTTAAATTTAAATTCATTTACTAAAGAAAAGTTTTATATATTATTTATATACGCTCTAAAAAAAAAACAATTTTTTCATTAATAGCTTTTTGATTCAAAGAAGTAAATAATTGAATCATTTTCTCAACCTAAGCCCAGAAACCCTGCAATAATTTTGATAGATAAATCCTTTAGGTAAAATAGTATGAACCCTCTTACTTAATCACTCAAGAGTTGGTTAACTTAAGAAAAATCATCCCCTTACACTTGAGATTTGTTTCAACTGAATATTTTCTACACACTTCAAAAATATTTTGTTAGCTTCAGATGAGACATGAAAAATATGATGGAAGAAAATTCTAGCAACTTAACCAAATGCACACTAGCCACTTCCACTCCTAAAATATTTTCTAGATCTAATAACTAGTGTAAGATGGCTATACACTAGTTAATTCTATGTAAGCAAATGAAGTAACAAATAAAATCATGAGTAGAAAATTAAGCTCAAGAATTCATTACAATATCCATAAGAGAAGAGCCACAATGTTTCACCCCAAAGATTTGTGCATTATTATTTCAAAACAGAGAGAGCTTCAAGACCAAAAAGCTAGAGCACAACATCTAGAGATGATACAATGAGGAGCAAATGCTTCCTTATATAGAAAAAATGAGAGCTCTAGAGGCTTTCAAGTGAATAACAACTAGTTCCATGAAGGTGCACCATTAATGCTTGATCCATGTCAAAATGATCTCCACCGTTGATTGTTTGAGAAAAATTTCGAATTCCTTGATGCTGCTTTTTTTCTTGGTCCCAAAAATATTTTTTTCTTGATATTTTCTCCTCAAAAAACCCCCATTCTCTTAACCAACTTGGATCATAAATTCGATTTTCATTAAAAAATTATTATTATTATTATAATTATAATATTTATTTATTATTTATATTTTTTTTTCCTTTGGAATTAATTCCTTTTTCTAGGTCAAAAATATTTTCTTGCTTGATTTGTGGAGATTCTTCTTGAAAAGTGCACATTCATTTTTAAAATATTTTTCACTTGGAGACAATCTATTTTTCTGTCATTTTTGTTTTCAGACCAAATTTCGACTAATTATTTAACCACTTTTTTGCTGGAAAACCAAAAACAAAAATCAATTAATTTTCTGGCTTAGAACTTTAATTTATTTTGGCGAGAAAAATTAATTAATTGATACTAAAATGTATTAATAATTTATTCCACCATAAAAAAATTAGGCCATGGTGTCTAAATATGAGGGACCATGCACCAAAATATTTTTACATCAAGATATTATAATTAACTCAACCCTTGAAAGGGGGAAAAACTTTTAGACATAGGCCCTTAATAATTTACCCATTTCTGTGACCAATATGATCTAGTAGACCAAGTGACTTGTAACAAAATAATTTAGCCAATTAGCATAAATTATTCCCAAAACACTTTTATAAAAGACTCGAATAGAACACTAGGATCCACCTAAGACCTTAACGATAAATTTCAACCTAGATTTGGGGTGAGGTTAGAGGAAAAAACTATGCCGACCATCCGTGTTTCAAAACACAGATGAATCAATGAGATGAAAAAACTTCCTAGGATGAAAATCATCTCCAAAATAGTAGACTTGCCTAGGTTGTTACATATGTATATGGTCTTACTAGAATCATTTACATTACAAACATTGCAGAATGGGTTTATAACTCGGATATACCAATGATTGATGAATTTTGGATATTTGATTGCTCAAACATGAAGGAATTCCTTCGCAAAAATGTGAACTGCTATAGGGTAGTTGACACAAAGTGTTCAACATTACCCAATACTGAATATTCCCCCTAATGTGCTCTTCCTATTGGGTGGACTCCCTGCCCAATCTGCATCTGTGAAGTCTAGAAGCTTCACTACCTCTGTCTAGCTGTACTAAAGACAAAATTGAGTGGTGCCTCTGAGATATCTCAACACATGTTTAGCTTCCTTCCAATAAAGTTTGGTTGGCTTAACCATGGCTCGACTAACTTGGTTAACTGTAAAACACATGTCTAGTCATGTGTTCACCTAATACTTAAGTGAACCCACAAGCTGCCTATAAATATTAGCCTCCACTACTTCACTTGAAGTAGCATCTTCCTTCCTCCAATTACTTGCTAGAGGAGTCTCCATGGGTTTGCTGCTCTCCATGTGAAACTTCCTCAATATCTCATTGACATACTTTCCCTAAGAGACAAACAATTCCTCATCCCCTTGCCATACTTCCATACCACGAAAGTAACGCATGAGCCCTAGGTCTTTCATCTCGAATTCTCTTACAAGATCCTCTTTGTAAGATTTTATCAGCTTCTCATCACATGTTAGAATCAAATCATCGACCTATAATACTGTAATCAACAATTTACCTTCAACCACAATATGGTAAAGGTTCATATCTTCTTCACTTTTGGTGAAGCCAAACCCAGTGAAATAGCTGTCAATGTTGGCTAATAATTGTTATTGATGAATTATACTTGATGAGCTCTCCTAATGAATGCTACACTATCATTACACTGCCACTATGATGATGAGAAAGAAGCCATACTATCCTTATCACTGTCTGCACTAAATAATCCATTGATAGTCACAAAGAAAAATGTTTTTCACCACTTTAAAGGCATATCTTCATAATAATTTCCATGCCATCTGAAAGATAATTTTTTCCTCTTTCCAATGAGTCCTTACTCGCCTCCAAAATCCCAGTGGTTAGTGAGAAACTACATTTTCAAGATATAAAAATTGTATTTTTAATGTGAGTTGACCTATATCTAGCTTACTCATGTCGGCCTGCTTGAGGAGACATGTATTTTCGTTTCTATGTTGAAAATACCTATAAAAAGGAACTCGGCTCTCTATTTCAAATCATTAGTTGGACAACCAACAAAGATACAACAAGCTACAAGTTCACATCTCGTGAACTTTTAGGAAGAAGAAGAAGTGCCATATTTCGGTGTCCAACTCGTTTGAAGAAACTATCTCTTGGATTGGTGTCTAGCCCATAATGGTGGATTGTCTTTTGGATTAGCTTGGAGAATTGTCTCATGGTGAATTGTCCCTCAGATTAGCTTGATTGGAGAATTCTCAGCCTCATTATAGGACTGTTCTTTTTCTCTGCCTCATTGCAAGACTGCACCTCGGCCTCTTTGCATGACTGCACCTCGACTTCACTACAAGACTATCTCTCGGGATTTATTATAGACAATTACAGTGACAAGGGCCAGATATAAGGCACTATACCTTGGCTCTAAACTACAAGTATTCATATATACTCTCGGATTGTGATTCTTGTACACTTGGACTGTGTCTACAATTCCAAATCAAGAAACTTTTTCTACACGTACTGGTGGTCATGTATTACTAACATAACTTAGATCTTTTAGTGAGATAGAGAACTGTGATTCTGGTTGTTATTACAGTAAATTTATATCTCAGACTATGGCATGGGGGCGCAATAATCATCAGGAACAAAGGTGTTTCTTAGAATTTGGAATAGGTGACAGTAGATTGTAGTGTCATTTGAACAATGGCACATTAGTTTTTAACATGCAAAGAACACTCTCTTGGGCAGTGGGATTAATGAAGTAAAGTGAAGTAATTTTGGGAGTAATCAAACAAAAAAGACAATGAAGATTTTCATTGATGACAACCAAGTAAGTACAATTTAAATTTTCTAATAAAAGAAGACAACATGATTAGTTTCCTAGGAGTTGGTGCTCCTAAACACAAGGTTGGAGCCTTGGAAAAGATAGGGTCGAAGACCTAGAGGTTGAACCCTCATCAAAGTCCAAGTTGGTGCTTGGAAACAGGTTGGTCCCTGGAACATTAAAGGGCTGGTGTTCTCAAATTATTATTGTACTCAATTATTTGAAAAGAGGATTTGAGTACTCTCTTAATAAAGTTATTATTATTCATTTTTGATTACAATTGTGAATAATTTAACTAGCAAAAAGAACAATTGAAAAGAAATACTGATTCACCCCCCTCTCAATATTTCCAACAATTAGTATCGGAGCCAACTTTTTCATTATCAGCCTAACATATGGAAGAAGAATTCATAGGTAACAATGAAGAATAAGGAAGTGATAGGAAAGATTCCCTTGTTTGATTGTACAAACTTTGGTTTTTGGAAGAAGAGGATGTCCTACTATTTAATGTCCCTTGGCCAAGAAGTATGGCAATCTGTTTTGGATGAGTACAATTCTCCTCCCACTCTTACGACTGATCAAGATGGAAGGAATGATTACATTGCAAATGCCAAGGAATTAAATTCCATAACTAGTGGAATCTATGACTTTGAATTCACAAAAGTCATGGGTTGTGATTTTGCAAAACAAATGTGGGACAAGCTCATTGCTTTATACGATGGGGACTCCAAAGTTAAGAAGGAAAAGCTCCAAATTCATAGAAGTCAATTTGAGAGTCTTAAAATGAATGAAGAAGAATATATTGCATCATTCTTTCTCCGAGTAGCTAAAGTTGTCAACTCACTTAAAGGCTAGGAGGAAAATATTGAAGAAAGCACAAATTTTCAAAAGGTCTTGAGATCTCTTCCAGATAGATTCGAATCCGAAGTAAGTGCCATAGAAGAAATGAAAGATTTGGATACTTTAAAAATGGATGAACTTCATGGAATTATTATTGCTTATGAAATGAGAAAAGGGATCCCAAATTCTAATGAAGCAACATTCAAAGCTTCAAAATCAAAAAAGAAGGGGAAGAATTGGAATATCGGCAGTGATGACGCCAATACTGAATCTTAACTTGCACAGTTTGTACAAAAGCTAAGAAAAGGATCCAAGCTAAAAGGTAAGTATCCTCTCATTTGTTTTAAATGTGGAAGGATATGTCAATATGCTACAAAATTTCCTCATAAATATGATAGTGTTGATGACGAGGAATATAAAAAGGGGATGTTCAAAAAGAAAGGATTTAACAAGAAGAACTTCTTCTCCAAAAAAGACAATTTTGATGAAGATGAATTCATCATCACCAAGAAGAAATCAACTAAAAATATCACTTTTCACAAAAGAAATGATGATGAGTCAGATGAGGAAAATGACTATGCTGAAAGCAAAGAAGTATTATTCATGGCATTTACAAATGATGATGACTCCAAACAAGAAGGTGAAGGAAATATGGATGAGTTACTAATGAGTGCCATTGAATAAAATGAGAAATTATGAAAGAAGATTATTTCTATCAAAGTAGAAAAGGAGAAAGCAAAAAGGAGGGAAGATATATTGAACAAATGATCCAAGGATACTTTCGCTTATAGATGTATGAAAAAAATCACATGTAAAAATTGCAGCCTAACACATAATTTTAATGTACACACAAGAAAAGAGGAAGAAACACATAAAAGCATGACAAGAAGATACCAAGACTTGATAATGAAGTTTGTCCAACTCGGACTATGTCTCCGGGCCCTGCTCTATCAATGGGGAGGCCTTCATATATTAAATGGCATGAAAAGAGGAGAATACAATCATCAGTACATCAAAAGAGGCTTATACCTCCATTCTGGAAAATGGATGTGAAATGGAGACCTTAGATGGAGAAATAGATAGAACCAATGTGTCTGTGGTGATTACAGGGGCTGAAAACATATAAGATTTGTCCAAAATCAGACAAAATACACTATTGGCCCTCCTAAAAACTCTCTTGCCTCAAACTGCGTGCTGAAAATCCCTCTCCTGTGCTTTCTTCATACATCGGGCCTTTATATGTTTTATTTAGGAAAGGTTGCTTAACAATCGGAGGTGGGTTTTGTTAGAATGGAAACCGTTCAAGTGGAAGGGTCGGCGGGTGCAACAAACCATTAAAAAAAACCTTTTTATCGTTTAAAAGCGATAACACAAAAAACCCGAAAAACACTGAAAATATGACCAAAACCTTTATAATCAGACTTCAAATATATCAAATCGGCCCTATAAATCCATCGGGTCTGATCTCGATCGCAAATCTCTATCGGTGAGATCCATGGCCCTGTATATTTGGGAATTGCCAATCGTCGATTGCCAATTTTCCAATTCGCCGATCGCTGATGTAATCTTGGTCGTCAATCTGGTTCCTAATCCGACGACTGAGATTGCACATTGCTGATTGGCGATCACAATCGCAATGGACCAAAGGTCTGGGTCTTGTGCCTTGGGTTTCGCCGACCCGATCCGCCAATGCTGACCGCTTTATGTCTCCGATATCGTCGATTTCCTGCCCGTCGATTGCGATTAGTCAGAGATTGCTAATCAGGGGTTCCGATGCCCTTGCTTCTCCGCCTTTGACTTCTTCAACTCGATATATCGACAATCATTGATTGGGGTCTTAAAGTCTTCCCTTTGCATGATTTCTGATACAATTCCCTTTTAAAGCTAAAAAGTCCATTTTTTAGGGAAAAACCCTCATTTTCGAAAGGAACAAGGTGACCTTCTTTCTACCATAAGTTCATCATCCAAACTCGGATTGGAGTGCCATTCACACCATTAGAATCAGGGTGACGAGAACTTTGATCTGATGTCAAGATACTTGCTTTTCTACCACTTTGAATTTTGAGGCTTTCCATGCCATTGTATTTGAAGATCCACCTGGATCAATCTTCGCCATTGAGGAGCTTTTGGGACTGCCAAAAGCTTTCATTAGTCAATTGGAAAGTGAGGGAATTGTTCCCTCACATTTTACTTATCCAACCATTTGGCCTTGCTGGGGTGCATTCCCTTGAAACCAACTCGAAGCTATTCCACATCTCCTCGCCATGAAGTCCTGGTCCTTATGTCAAGGATGATGTCTTCAGGTAACTCATTGAGATATTTTGGAGCAAAATAATCAACTGTAGGAACTGTGATCACCTCATCTATGTCCATGATTAATGGTGGCTCATACAACTTCAGTTTCTGTACATTCACTACTGAATACATTTGCATATAAATTGACAAATCAAGACGAAAGACATTGTTTCCAATCTTCTCTAACATGGTGAATGGACCATACCAGATTGGTCTCAACTTCTTCCCTTCTCCCTTCACCCTGTCTTTGCTGATGTGGAACCACACTTTGTCTCCCACTTGGAATTGATGGTTGACTCAATGTTTGTCATGTTGATCCTTGTAACGGGATTGACTTTTCTCCAACTGTTCTTGTACTGTTTGGTGAATCAATTGGATTCACTGAATGAACTGTTGAGCTTTGTCCCTATCATTACGTCCACTAGAGCCATCTTACCTTCCAAAGAACATATCAAAAAGGTCCTTTGGTAGGTAACTAAAGCATGTCTCAAATGGTGAATGTTGCGTAGATGAATGCATTACTTGGTTGTAGGAATGTTGTACATATGGGAGATGTTCATCCCACAACTTGGGATGTTTCCCACAATAGCCTCGTAGCAAGTGTACCATGGTACAGTTGACAAACTCTGTCTTTCTGTCAGTCTGTGGATGGAATGTCGTGCTTCCTTTCAGTTTGGTGTCCATCATCTTCCATAAACTGGTCCAAACTCTCCAAGAAAGTGAGAGTCCCGATCTGACACAATAGATATGGGTGATCCAAAATGGACCCAAACATGCTGAAAGAAAAGAGAAGCAGTCTGCTCTACAGTAATCTGCTTTTTACAAGGCATAAGAATACACAACTTGCTAAAATGATCAACAACAAAATACAAGTAGTCGTGACTCTTTCTGGACAAAGGAAAACCTCCTACAAAGTCCATTGACACACTTTCCCATGGACGACTTGGAATAGGGAGTGGTGTGTAGAGCCCAAGTTTTCTATTAGAGGGCTTTGAAACAGAACACATCACACACCCCTTTACATAATGAGTCACAATGTTTTTCATATGAGGCCAAAAAAAAATCTTTGTACATGACATAAAGTCTTTTCGACACCACAATGTCTAGACACAAGAGAGGTGTGGGCCTCTCGAATTACATGTACTCTTTCCCCTGTGGGAATACACAATTTATCAAGGTGATACAACAGTTTCCCCTACAAGAGATAGTTGTCCACCTGTGAACCATGGGTTATTTTTACATAAATCTCCTTAAAGTCATCATCGTTAGCATATTGTTCAGCATAACTCTCAAAAGATAACGAAGCATTATGCAAAATAACGGAAGCAGAAATAGGAGGGAAAGATAGCACATCGACCACTTTATTGCTAGTGCCCTTCTTATACTTTATTACCAGATGAAACTATTGAAGAAAACCCATCCATCGATGCAACTTGGTTTGTGACTGAAGGTACTGCAAGGGCTGATGATCTATATGGATGATGGTCTCCTTGCCGATCAAGTAGTGTTTCCACTTTTTCACACTCTGCACCAAGGCATAAATCTCCTTGTCATAGGTGGGATAGTTTATCACAGCTTGAGAAAACTTCTTAGAATGGTAACAAATTGACTTCTTTTGCTGCATCAATACAACTCCCATGGCATAACCACTGGCATCAGTTTCGATCTCAAATGGCTATTGGAGATCGGGTAAGGCTAAGACTAGCACGGTGCTAATTTGATAACTTTTTCCTTCAATGTTTCGAAGGACTTATGTTGTCTTCCTCCCCAATGGAAGACCTATTTCACACTTGACAATGTAGAAATTTTGAATAATGTAACACTTGTTCATAGAGATTATCCTGATTATACACTAATTGTGGAATCATGCATAATACATAACCTCCTCTATGTTGATCATCAAATTTTGCGGAATTAAGAAACAATCGCATGCGCACATTGAAACATCAATCACACATATCAACACAGTATGTACTCGAGGAAAGCATAAAGCTTAAAACCCCCAACTATCTATATATTATATTGATTGAGAACATGTAACAATACATAGTACAATACTCCTCACAAGTACTCAGTACTATCTCCTCCTGCTACACACAAACTAGCTCAGATCTAAATCAATCACTGGCTCAAATCTCCTTCGCTGCTTGCCTACCTCC
>APFE030620251.1:0-19540 GCA_000404065.3 Pinus taeda | reverse complement strand
TTGCCTAAAATATAACTCTCAATAATTAAAATTTAACATTTCCAATTAAAAAATAAACTAAAAAGAATAATTCAATTATATGGATATTGAAACTACATGAAAAATGAAAAATGAGTTAAGAAAAAAATAAAAACATATTACGAGCTTTGTTTCTCTACCACCGTTGCTTCTCCAATTAACCCTATAATATTAATTGAATTGCTAATGGGGAAAAGATGATCGATTATATGAATTAAATTGTTGAACACCAAAAACCTATCAATTATATTGAATGGATTAATAGGAAAATACAAACATATAAACATATAACCAGCTGTCTCTCTACGATTACGGCTTATAGTATTAATTGAATTGCTGACCGCCAAAAGCAGTGTACGACAAAAACCGTGTGCCAAGATTACATAAAGTACTATATACCGAAAATTCAAATTGAAGACTGAACATTCCAAATTTGAACGCACGCGGATAGATGACGTGGTTGCGTAGATAATCATTTCATGAAAAGAAAACCCAACTTTATATACCGAAAATTGAAATTGAAGTTTCAACATTCCAAATTTGAACGCACGCGCATAAATGACGTGGTTGCATAAATAATTTCTTAAAAATCATTTGTTGAAAAGATAACCCAACTTTTTATATGAAAATTTCAAGAAAAGCATGTCATGCTTTTTCGTTAAACTATGATCCACTCTTCTTTTAACGGATCAACTGGAATCTTTACGCGGGTTTGAAATAGATGATGTTCTCTTCTATAGTCGAAAGTTCTCTTCTATCTATCATGTGTATTTGCTCTTCTAAAACACCTGAAAAAACACTTCCAAAATTAGCACACTTCCTCTTCTACCTATCATCTCTTTGTTTGCCTTTCACGTCACAGCCTTTCATTGTTAGTTTACTATCTTAGTTTAAAATAAATCAAAAACAAATTAAAAATTACCACTATCTTAGTTTACTATTTATGTAATAGTTGAAAAACAATTTATGAGAATACAAGTGTCTGACAATTCAATTGAAATATTTCTTTATAAACATAAAATAATAATAAAAAATATATTTTTTCATAAACAAATAAATTTTTGATATGAAAAACATAGTTTTCTAGTTGTAGACCATGATTATATATATATAAAAGAACAAAATCTATTCTTCTTCTCCTCTTCAATTGGGTGCACCAGAATGAAAATTGATTCATCAATGGTATAATACTTTAGAAATGATGTAATTAATGAAAGAGGTATATTTATAAATTTTATTGAAGTTACCTTTTGTACATAAATAACCTTAAAATCATTAATTCCTATGGAGGATGTTGTGGGTGATTTTTTTCTACAAAACAAGAAGGAAATACATTGGAGAAATTCAAATTGTATGGGAGATTGAAAAATAGTTCCATGATCAAAACACATGTGAGAAACCATTGCCATAAAACCTAGTTTTATGATCTCCAAGGAAATCAATTTAAATAACAACTTTTTTTTGATAAATTAAGGAAATTCACTTACAAAAATTACAAACTCTAAAAATAAAGTTTAATTGAGCATTTTGTCATTATATATGCATTAATGAATGCTATAAATGTTTTCCAAAGAGTAATTTACAAGAGAAAGGTGTTGTAGAAAAGTTTAGACTTCAAGAAAAATATAAATAAATTGTTGGGTTATTAAATGAACTTAAAGACAACCTGACCAACACAGCTGTCACAAATTAAAAATTAAACTATATTTTTAATTAAAGTGTATTTTTCTCCAAGCATTAGATACAAAAATTGTAATAACACAATTGTAATTTTTAATTCATAAGACCAAATTTTCAGTATTTTCAAAAAAAAAAAATATTACAGTTCCCAAAAATTAAACAAAAAATTTCAGGAGGGTAAGGAGAACAAGCTGGAGGTATTGTAATGTAAAGAAAATACACAAGCCTCTTTTATCACATATGACAATCATTAATCATATGAAAACATAGAAAAGGGAAATGAGACAATTGAATACTTAAATGTGGGTTGTTCTTTGCAAATTAATCTCAATACCATGATATAAGGGACGGTGAAATAAAGATCTCATTTTAAACCAAATTAGAATGGAGGAATGGATACCATAAATCATTGTCCTTGAAAATTGGGGTAAAGGAAATTTAGTATCTTCTAATTTTTTTAGATCTCCCTTGAAATAAGGCTATGCTAACCACTATGCCAAATTTTCTTATAAAATAATTTTGGGGCTACTACTAATAATGAACTATGATCCAAAAAACATTTCCATTCAAAATTTGAAACCCTTAAATTTTTTCCAAGGGTTAAATTTCACTACTAAAATTTTCCACTAAGATTACTTTTGGTTGAGATATACATGCAAAAAAAAATACTATAGATAATCACAATATAAAGTGTAATAAAGTTATACTTTAGTTAATTTCTATGCCTTCTTAATTTATATGGCTTCCCTAGTTTGTTAATTTTATGTTAATATTTTCTTTTACCTTAAATTGAAAATAAATTCGAAAATAGATATGCTTATAATTATGCTAATTGGAAAAATAGATCTTCCATAGTTATAATTTAATTATTTAGTTGATGGCATATATTTAAACCTGATGGAATATGTTGGAACATTCATAGTAATATTGACATATTTCACCCTGAAATTTTCCACTAAGATTTCTTGTTGTTGAAATATGCATGCCATTTTGTTTCTTTATAAATAATAACAATATAATTTTTAATAAAGTTATAATTTTAGTATTTTCTTCTAATGTTAAGATCCTAGTTCTTACTTGCAAGTGGAACGGGAGCTCTGCAACTCAGGTGCGCAACAGAGATCAATCCAGAGCTGCCAAGTCGACAGGGATTCGCGGATCGGCTGAAGTTGGAACCGCTCTCGTATGGGGGCCCTGTCCCTGATCTAACAAGGGTCGGTTTCTCCCTCAAGGAACTCAGTTATGGAACGAGGAGATGGTGCCGAACCCCATCAGAACTGCAGGCATTCAGCGCCTTGGTGGTGGCCACAGGAAAATGCCAACCTTCTGGACCACAACTTAAGTTTGTCAAAAAGCTGGAAAACATTCCAACGGTGTCCTTGCCGGTGGAGGACACATGCAGATCAGCTCTGAACCTTGCCGAAAGAGGGCTAATCGGATAGTTCACAGGGCTATGGCCCTCCTCGAAAGGAGTATAAGAATGGGTAAAGCGCAACTGGATTCCCCTGGTCGAAGAAGGAATAAAAATCCACTTCGTGGGAAAGGGTTTTTTCGTGTTCGTGTTCAAAAATGCAGAGGATAGGAGCCTGATCTTCATAAACGGGTCATATTTCATGGCCCCTGAAGGGCTGTACCTGAATAAATGGTCTCCCTACTTCGACCCATCCCAAGATGTACCTAAGGCGGTGCCAGTCTGGGTGCACCTATCACATCTTCCTCTTCGTTGTTGGAGCCAGAAATCGCTGCAATCCATAGGAAATGCTCTTGGAAAATACATAGATCAGGCCCCAAGGAAGGATCAATACTCTTGTGCGAGAATTTGCGTGGAGGTTGATTTAGAAATCGGGCTTCCTGAAGCCGTCAAGCTATTGGTGGCAGAATGGACGCACATTCAAGAACTAGATTACGAGCAACGTCCATTCAAATGTCGATACTGCCATGAATACGAACACTTCGCAAGATATTGTAAGAAGAAAAACGAGGAATCTACTGAGAAAGAAAAAGGAGAGAAATGGAAACAAGTTAAAAAAGCAACAAACAATATGCAGAGCAACAAAAACAAAGGCAAGGAGATAGGGAGGAAAACAGGACAAGAAACGGAAAGCCAGCAAAACGTTGGGAGCAAGGAAGGCACCAGCGCAGTGGAGGACAAGAACCCATTCGAATCTCTCACACCACGCACAGAAACCATGGAGAAGGAGCATGAAGATCCATCTCATCACAAAGACACTGAAATGCAAGATCCATGTAACACATCTAACCCGAATCCAAGAAATAGCACCTACCCTTCATATGCAAACATAATCAAGCAGAAAAAGAAAAAGACAGAATATGCCGGCTCATCGGATGATGAAGAAAGACCATCCAAGCGAGCGGGAAGGAGATCAAACAAAGAGGTAAGGGAAGAAGAATCAGAAAAGCAAAAAACCCTAGGAAGTCAAGCTACCTTAGAAATGACTCTCGAAGAAACATCAGGCCAAGGGCATCCAAGGGAGGAGGCCCCACAACAACAAGTTGTAAATGATGAACCTGAACTTGGTATCTTGGAACTGCAGGGGTCTTGGTAATCCCAACAAGGAAAAGGCCATCAAGGATCTAATGAAAATGGAACCCATAGACGTACTCATGCTCCAAGAGACCAAAATAGAAGGGGAGACCCTTCTAAATTCTAGCACCTCTAAATGGAAATTTGACTCAGGGAAGGTAATCAGTGCAAGAGGATCAGCAGGAGGGATAGGTACATTCTAGTCAAAGAACCTATTAACCCTTGGCAAAACACATGAGACTCAAAACTGGATATATAGAGAACTTTGGCATACAGCAGGCAAAGTCAAATTAGATTTATTCAATATGTATGTCCCGGTGCATTATGAGGAGAAAAATGAATGCTGGAAAACTCTAATAGAATACATAGAGCAATGCAGTCCCACAAATATAATCATAGGAGGAGATGTGAATATAATCTTAGACCCAAAAGAAAAGTGAGGAGGATCCTACACAAGAGATCCCTTCCTCCTCACTGTGGAAAATCTAATCCAGTCCTGGGATTTGGTAGACTTCAAACTGGTGAAAGGAACATATACTTGGACAGACGATAGAACAGGGGAACAACACATTTAAGCAAGGTTAGATAGATTCCTCGCTAGCAGTGCTATTATGATGGATAATAGAATGGTCCTCTCCAAGATCCTGCCAAAATTAACATCAGACCACAAACCAATTCTTCTGCACATAAAGGAGGAAGAAGACCTCGGCCCCCTCTCCTTTAGATTCAGCCCTCTCTGGGCCAAACAAGAGAGGTTTCTTGATACGGTACAAACAACTTGGGAAATAGAAATCGCAGGCTCCCTAAGCTATGTATCGAAGAAAAAAATTAAGAATACCAAAAAGTCACTCAAAGAATGGATAAAGAAAGAAGTCAACACCCCCACCAACCAGAAGAAAGCATACGGCTCCTTTAGAAATGAGGAGAAATTTTGGCGATTAAAATCTCGTAGCCTGTGGCTCAAATCAGGAGAGAGGAATACAACCTATTTCCATAGACAGTACAGGCCGAGGATATCGAGAAATCACATCGCAGAAATTACTACCACCAATGGTCAGGCATGCAGAGGCTTCGAACAGATAAACGAGGCAGCAGTAAACCATTTTCAGAATCTTCTCAGCGCCGGAAAAGGTGGAAGCAAGGAGGACATGGAATAATTCCTTATCAATATACCCCAGCTAGTAAGCTTAGAAGACAACGAATCTCTAATAAGGCCAGCTTCAGAAGAAGAAATAATAAACATAGCCTGGTCCATGGAGTCAAATAAATCCCCTGGCCCCGACGGATTCTCAATTCACTTTTCTAGAATATTCTGGGAGATAATCAAAACTGATCTGATGAGAATGGTCCAGGGCTTCATGAGGAAGGCAATAGTCGGAGGCGGCATAAACTCAACTTTTCTCGCTTTAATCCCAAAGGAAAATAATCCAGGCACCTTTGACAGATATAGACCTATATCATTATGCAATTCATCATATAAGATCTTGGCCAAGTTGATGGAAAATAGAATCAAGCCACTTCTTCAAAAATTAATTACCCCGGCTCAAGGAGGCTTTGTGAAAGGTCGACATATCCTGGACAACGTCATTCAAGTGCAGGAAGTACTGCATTCAAGTCAACTGTGCAGAGAACAAGGTATGTTAATCAAATTGGATATGTGCAATGCTTTTGACAGGGTAAATAGATCCTTTTTATATAGGGTTCTATCAGCTTTTGGCTTCAACCAGAATTTTATTGATATAATTAAAGCCTGCTTGGAAAAGATATGGATAGCGCCAATGATAAACGGAAGACCTACAAAATTTTTTCTAGCCACAAGGGGCCTGAGACAGGGGGGCCTCTCCAAGAATAGCGTCAACTTTCAAATCCATCCTCCAGAAATTCTGCAGCATAACTGGCGCTCTAGTAAGTGAAAAGAAGAGTGCAGTGTATGGCTGGAACACAGACCAACAAACAATAAGGAAAATAGCAGAAGATCTGGGATACATAGGGTATGCAGAATGTGAAAGAATTAAATATCTGGGACTTCCCATAACTTTGGGCTCAAACAGGAACCACCTGTGGGACGAAGTAATAGTTAAATGCAAGAAAAGGATAAAAGCGTGGGGAGGCTTCTGGTTATCTACAGGAGGCAAACTTATATTGATCAAATTTGTTCTCTCAACATTGGAAACATTCTAAGCGCCCCTGATGATGGTGCCCAAACACATCTCAGATGAAATTTCTAAATATATTCGCAACGTTTTGTGGAACGAGGGGCGAGGGAACAACAATAGGTTTCATTTAATCAGATGGGAAACAGTTAAAAGGCCGATGGTGGAAGGAGGCCTTCAGGTGCGTGATCCTGGGCTAGCAAACGTGGCCTTGGGATGCAAACTGCTGTGGAAATTTTGTGAGGCGCCCAACCACCTGGTAAGCAAGATCCTTAAAGAGAAGTATTTTAAAAATCGATCCATAATGAGCTGCAAAACGGAAAAGCAGCCCAAAGGCATGCAGGCCTGGAAGTTGTGTGTAAAAGGCATCGAATTCTTCAGAAGCGAATTATACAGAATTCCAGGCAACGGGAAGAATACGAACCTATGGAAAGATCACGTAATGGGACATCCGCCACTAAAACAAAATGCAGAGATCGCCGAGATCAGAGCTTGGCTTCGAGCGAGAGGAATTAAAAAAATAGAGGATATAACCGAATGGGACAACAAAGGCAACTGGCTGCGATGGAAATGGCCCAGAATTCCAGAACAACTAAAAAACCAATTTGTTGTACTCAATGATGAAATTGTAGATTTTGCACCAATTCATATTGATGAGGAGGATACCTGGGGATAGGGTAAGAAAGGAATATATACAGCAAAGCAGGGATACTATCAATTACAAAGCTAGCAAGATACACCACATGAGGGATCAGTCTGGAAGCAGATTTGGGACATCCCAAAAATCAACTTTTTCTTTTGGACCTTATTCCATAACAAAATTCTCGCAGGTGAAAACTTGAGCAAAAGGGGTATAGCAGGACCACACAGATGCATTTTATGTAAAAAAGAGCTAGAAACAGCAAGTCATCTGTTTATAACTTGTGATTTTGCGAAGGAGGTATGGTCTACTTTCTTGTCCGGACTAAACATGAGTGCCCCTCTCCAAAGCACAATAACCTCCATGTTCACATCTTGGAAAGAAAACTACCCTCATCAAATTGCCAACAAATCAATTTGGAACAAGGTATGGACAACTGTGCCTAAATATATTTGTTGGAAAATCTGGTTAGCTTGGAATGAGGCCATCTTCAACAACACTGAGCAACCAGCAATGAAAGTGGCGAAATAGGCAAAGAAGCTCCTCCTAGAAACTCTAAATCATCATACAGCAAAGGAAGATAACTCGCTAAGAAAAGAAGAAAGTGTGTGGTTGGAAGACTACACAGGAAAAGGCAGACAGCAAGCACCACTGCAACCAATCCACAAAGAAAGGTGGCAGATTCGAGAAACCGAAGATAATTTTTAGAAATGGATGAAATCCCAGGAAATATGCACCATTCTCTTTGACGAAGCCACAAAAGGAAATCCATGGAGAGCTCGAGCAAGTGGACTGATTTACTACCGGAATGGGAAAAAAGAAGAATTTAGCTGGGGCCTGGGAGTGAAAACAAATAACCCAGCAGAAATACTTAGCCTCTGGAAAGATTGCCAAATTGCAAGCAAAGAAAATCCAAAGGAAATCTTAATAATAGGAGATTCAGAACTGCTGATAAAAACATTGGCAATAAAGGAAAAGCTCAAGGATCTGACTCTAAACAAGCAACTATCAACAGTGAACAAAATATTGAAAGATCTCTGCTCGGTTCAAATATACCATATTCTGAGAGGACTAAACAAGGATGCAGATAGGTTGGCAAATATAGGATGCACTCTTCAGGAATGAATGATCATCATTAATGCAGGAAGCACAACTAAGGAAGAAATTCCCTAAGTGAAAGAGTGTTGTAATCGGCAATGGAATTGTAATGGTCGTTTAGGCAATGCCCGATCTTACTATGAATAAAAAAAACCGTTTCAGTTAAAAAATAAAAAATAAAAAAAATCCTAGTTCTTAACTTATGGCAACACTTCTTGTTACTATAAATAACTCATGAAAATGTTCCAGTTCACATCATCCATGTAGTGATATGGGATCATACATATAATATATTAACATATTACAACATTTACCATTAAAAAATTTGTCATATTCCATGTCTTCGTCCATTCTTTGGCAAAATAGTGCCCTCCCATAGTTTTCCAAGACATTTATAATCATGTCATTTAGATGTCCATGATAGTACTTATTAAAATTACATGTCGATCGAATAAGTGATTATACTCTCCAAACAAATTGGTATTTTTTTTATACCTTATTCATTTTGGGTAGTATTCCTCTATAATCTCATAATTTATCATACACTCCATATAGAGTGGCATTTACTTCTCAATTGAATAATATTTTTTTTTTAATATTTCAAAAAGTATTTTTATTTTACTGATTATATTTAGGTAATTTTTAACCTTATCTTATTTAAAATTTAATTATAAACTAAAAAATATAATTTTAAAATATTAAATTTATGTAGTATGAATTAAATTTTATTTTTAACCCTAAATTTATCAAGCAACACAAAACTATTTTAATATCAGATTTAATATTCTAGGTATTTTTATTTTTTTGAAACAATAACTTTTATTTATGGAGGGGAAAATCTCATTAAAAGACGTGAATTTATATATATAGAAGTTTAGTTTGTTATAGCGAAAACATGCCAACTTTCTTATTTACTCATAATTTTCAAATGGAGTGATTTCCATGTATTTTTACTCTCCAAATTAATAAAGAACTTGGCTAAGCTATCTTTGTTCATACTTTTAATAAGGGTTTCATATTTGGAACCATGCAAATGTTTGAGTAAATGTATCTACCATCAATGTTCTCTTCTTTGAATAAAAAGTGTTTGAAGAGACGTTTTTATGCAAAGTGTTTTTGAAAATGTATGAATTTTTTTTTTGAGAATTACTACAAGATTCACTAGCGTGTTTTAGTTGGTGACATTAAGGATCATGGTTGTGTAATTTGACATAATGAATCCTTCCAATCACCTCGAAAGAAGGAAAATTATGCATTTTTGGATTCAAATGAATATTTGTAGAAACAACGCATAAGGATGGATCATAGATTCTTTGGATTGTTATTGTGTATGTGAGAGTGAGAGGGGAGCTCACCCATATATGTCTCTGCAATTCATGTGATGTAATGAAGATCATAACCCATGGCCCACTGGAAGCTTGCTCTAATGATTTTAAGACCCTAGGACAAATTCCGATACATGAATGTACCCTAAGGACAAATTGAATCCATTTATATTTATCTTCTAATATTTATTTGAATCTAATTATAGCCAAGAGAAACATCCATGAAGAAGAGAAAGGCAAAAAAAGAAGCAAAAAACAATCAAAATTATCTCTAAACATAAAATCATACAAAGTAAAGTGTGCATGTTATTTTTAGAAGAAAACTCTATACTAAAAAAATTTAAACACCCAAATCCAATAACCAAAATAATATAAACTATGTTACCTCCCATATGACTTAGAAAAAGAAGTAAGCACATGAGTAACTAACTATCAAATATGTTTTCAAATCTTTAAAACCTTTAGTATTAAATAGCTTTAAAATATCTGAAATGTATTTAAATTATCAATATTAAAAAAATACATTTTTATTAGAAATTTACATATTAGCACAATTATATAAATTAAATGGTTAGCAAATGTTAATAAACAACAAACACCAAAACATTTGCTTCATAATACATCTCACTTTGCTAAAATTTAAAAAAAAATGGAATTAACTATATCATTATTATTAGTACAAGTTTAACATATATTCATTTGAGAAAGCATGGAGTAATTCTTTTATCCATAAAAATTTATATCGATATACCATTTATCTCTTTGTAAATCTGACTATTCCAGAAGATCCTCTCCTATATCCAAATCCGACTATTCCAAAAGATTCATTTCGGCTTTGTGTTTGTCCTTTCTTATTATTTGATGCACAGGAACTGCCAAGGGGAGAATTGTTATATTCCAATGCGCTCTTGTTGCTGCTGTTACGCAAACCCTTGTTGGGCTATTCTCTTCCGCTGCTCCAAATTCGTTTCAGGTACTCTGTTTATTTCCTGTGTTTATTTAAATTTTAGATAATTTGTTGTTAATGTAATTTTGTTATTTCTATTTCATTTTCTTTAATTAGTTTAATCTAGCCAAACCAGCTCCTGTCCTCCTTGATTTTGATAATTATTTTATGATATTTTGATTTAGATTTCATTTCTGTGTAGCGTTTCAATTTTCTGTTAGTTGCATCAAAAATCACTTGTAGGAACATAATTGGCCACATTAAATGTATCTTCAGCCAAGCCATTGTGCATGGTTCTACCTCGGGTTCAAGTTCTTGGTTCAAGCCTCCTTCTCTGTTGTTGAGGATAAGATTACGGCTACACGTTTATTAACTTTTTGCATCTATTACTTTCGAAGTTTTTGGTCGTCAAAAGGCAAGAGTAATTTTATAACACGTTTGTTAGATATGATATCGCTGGAATTATCCAGCTGATCATAATCGCAAACTTCCCTAGATCACCATTTGTTTGAAATTTTTCACTCGTTTATGTGAAGTTAACCAATTTAAACGTAAACCAAAGCTTTCAAAGGATTAGTCCAGGCTCTATTTGTTTGAAATTTTTCACTCCTTTCTGTGAAGTTAATCAATTTGAATGTAAACCAAAGCCCTCAAAAGATTAGTAACGGCTCTAGATGGGTCGGACGACCATTTCAAATATTTTGGCTAAAAGGATTTCAGCTGGTGGTAGGAGTTCCGTCGTACTTACGCTTATGACGAGTGGAGGTTTTCGAAAATTTCGTTGTGTTTTGTGTTTGTTACGCTTATGACGAGTGGAGGTTTTCGAAAATTTCGTTGTGTTTTGTGTTTGTATGTTATTCATATTGGGGCATTCGAGAATTTGTGTCTATGCAAATTGTTTTTATTTTATTTTATTTTTTAAAGATTTTAAATAATTAACTTATTGATTTTAATATTGAGTTTTCTTTGTGATTTATTTCAATATGGTGTGATATTATTTATATTAATTATATAAAATTTTATTAATTAAATTGTGTTTTTATAATTAATTATCTATATTGTAATTTTTTATGCATATTATTTGTTATATTATCATGTATATATTTATAAAGAAAATGAGATGATATTTAATTTTATTTTATTTTCAAGTTTTTTAAGGTGGAGGTGGAAGTGGAAATGTTATATAATTAACCTATTGATTTTATATAGTTCTGGACGTTAAGAATAAGCATTGAGTTTTTTTTGTGATTTACTTCAATATCCTTTGATATTATTTATATAAATTCTATAAAATTTTATTAATTAAATTTTGTTTTATAATTAATTATTTATATTGTAATTTAATATACATATTGTTTGTTATATTATCATGTATATATTGATAAAGAGAATGAAATGATATCCAATTTTATTTTATTTTCAAGTTTTCTAAGGAGGTGGAGGTGGAGGTGGTGAAGGAGGAGATGGAGGTGGATGTGGAGGAGGAAGGTAGAGGTAGGAGGTGGAGGAGGAGGTGGAGGTGGAGGTGGAGGTGGAGGTGGTTGTGGAGGAGGCAGTGGTGGAGGTGGAGGAGGTAGTGGTGGTGGATGTGGAGGAGGCAGTGGTGGAGGAGCAGGAGGTGAAGGTAGAGGTGGAGGTGTTGGAGGAGGTGGAATCAGAGGAAGAGTTAGAGGCAGAGGCTTAGGTGGTGGAGGTGTAGTTGTAAGGGGTGGAGGTGGAGGTGGTGGTAGGGATGGAGGTGCAGGAGGAGAAGGTGATTAAGGAGGAGGTGTACATGGATGCAGATTAAAAGGAGGAGGAGGAAGAGAATATGGATGTGCAGGAGGTGGAAGTGGAGGAAGAGGAGGAGGAGGAAGAGGAGGTGGTGGAGGAGGAGGGGTCAAAGGTGAAGGTGTTGGAGGCGGTGGAGGTCGAGGTCGAGGAAGAGGAGGTGGGTGAGGTGGGAGAGGAAGAGGAGGAGAAGGAGGTGTAGTAGGTGGAGGTGGAGTAGGTGGATGTGGTGGAGTTGGAGGAGGTGGAGATGGAGGTGGAGGAGGTGGTGGAGGAAGAGGTGGTGGTGATGATGGTGGAGGAGGAGGAGGCGAAGGTGGAGGTGGAGTTGTAGGTGGTGGAGGAGGAGGAGGAGGAGGTAGTCGAGGAGGAGGTGGAGCTAGAGTTGGAGGTGGTTGTGGAGGAGGCAGTTGTGGAGGTGGGGGAGGTGATGGTAGAGGAGGAGGACCAAGACAAGGCGAAGGTAGAGGTGGAAGTGGTGGAGGAGGACACAAAGGAGGAGTTGAAGGAATAGGCTTAGGTTGTGGAGATGGAGGTGTAGGGGGTGGAGGTTGTAGTGGAGGAGAAGGACGAGGACGAGGAGGTGAAGGTGAAGGTGTTGGAGGAGGTGGAGGTTGAGGAAGAGGAGGTGGGCTAGGTGGTGGAGGCAGAGGAGCAGTAGGACGAGGAGGAGCAGCAGGTGTAGGAGGTGGAGATGGAGGTCAAGGGCAATGTGGAGGAGGTGTTGGAGGAAGAGGGCATGGAGGATGAGGAGGTGGCGGTTGTGGAGGTTTATATAGCATAATTTGATGTGGAGGTTTTCCAATATGTATTCATTCTAAGGGTGGATGGGGTCTGTGGTAAATTGTGCTTGGTTTATTTAGTTTTCAAATATTTTATATCTTTATTATATGATTTTATATGTTTGTAATTGTCTTTTGGTTTATTTTAGTTTTCAATATTTATATTTATATATATATTGATTTTAGATAATTTCATGGATTTTAAGCTAAGGATCCACATTTCAAGCAATCCTCGCCACATGGTTTTGTGCTCTCTAAAAGAAGATCCAACCTTTAATTCTCCACATCATGTCCTAATTCAAAACAAACTCTCCAAGAAAGAATCCCTCAATAAAAGTACTCAACATCTTAGGTTGTGGCATGTGCTTGTAGTGGTAAAAGTACTCACATATCAAGGGTTAAGATTTATCCCAAGTTGATTATGCTCTTTTGATTAATTGATGTCAAATTGTTTAATTAAAGAAAACATCATATCAACATATGTCACATTGGACATGTGGTATTAATAAGCCATCGCATTGGCCCATAGTGTTGTAAGACGATATATTTACTTGTGTTAAGAATTTCCATTGTAAAGTAGGGATAAGAAAAATTTATAATTTAGTTAAATTTTATGACTCTTTTTTATCTGATTAATATTAGATGTAAAATGTGGTAAGTTTTTTTGATGCTTCTCATGGATTAACGTATACAAGTCATTTAATTTATATGGTTGCACTAGTTCAAAAAAAAAACTAGTAAAAGTTTTTATTATTGGGGGTTTAGTCTTGTTGAGTTGGTAATGTGAGATATATAATGGGGTACGTGTTCTCATGCTTATCATGGATTAATGTGTATACAAGTCATTTAATATATATCATTGCACTAGTTCAAAAGAAAAAAAACTGGTAAAAGAAAGTTCTTATTATGGGGTGTGTAGTCTTGTTGAGTTGTTTCTTGTTATATGGTACTCATTTGAAATACAACATCAACCCAAGGATGCAAGGATGCAAGGATGCAAGGAGTAAATTAAGGTTGTTTGGAAAATACAAGGATGCAAGATTGGAGAATAGTTTTCTCAAAGGAATAGATTCTCTAAACTATGAATTTTCTTTCTCACCTTCTAGGATAAACTTTTAGTTGTTGAATATGTATAAAAACAAAAAAGAAATTAACAAAATATATCTAAAATGACAACAACAACAACAAAAATAAAGGTGAAGCAAGAACCAAAAGACAATCAAAATTCTTTCTAGACTTTAAACCATACAAAGTAAAGTGTGCATGTTATTTTGAGAAGACTCTATTATAAATAACCATACAAAGAAAATTGTGCATGGTATTTGAGAAGGCTCTATACTAAAAATATTTAAACACACAAATCCAATAACCAAAATAAGATAGATTATCTCACTCTCCATATCATTAACAAAAAGTGGTAAACACTGGAGTAATTCACTATAAAATGTAATTTGAAATATTTAAAACCTTTGTATTTATGTAGCTATAAAATATTTGAAATGTATTTAAATTATCAATATTAAGAAAACCAACACATTTTTAATATAAATTTACATATTAGAACAATTATATAAAATTAATGGCTAGTGACTGCTAATACATCTCATGTCGGTAAAATTTAAAAAATAATGAAATTAACTATTTTTTTATTATTATTATTACTATAAGTTAAATATATACTTATTTCAGAAAGCATGGAAGAAGATGTTTATCAATGAAGGAGTTTCTTAATTTATAAATAGGGTATGCAACAATACATAACTCATTTAATATGAAACTTGTTCATATCATATTTATTTAATTAATGAGTTTCACTCAAATGACAAAAAAAACATAACTACCTTGCACATAAATCTCAGTCCTTGATTTGCGTATACCACTAAAACAACTGGTGGCTCCCGCCGTCTCTCACTCCTACTCTGATCTGACCATGCCCTGAATGCACTTTAATGTTGACTTTAATGCTGGGTACGATGCCTCGATTGTGGTTTTAGGGTTTATCCCGGACTTTCCGGTTGTAGCCTTACACCTGCCGGTTGCTCCGCCTTTTGTTCACGTTACCCGCGCTTACCTGCTCATTCTTACTCTGCCGCTGCTTGGAGAACTCCGTCTGCAACTGTGATGAACCCTCGCGTTTTCTGTTCTGGTTTATCAGTGGTGACTTACCTATGTATTGTTGATGCTCTGCGGTTGTGGGTATGTGCCTTCGAGGCCTGTAACAATGCTCTTTCCTCTACACGATCTTATTGTTAAACTTTAGGCACAGTTTGCTATGTTTTAGATTGGCGCTCACGCTGTCTGTGATTTTTCAAGGGTTAACTGGTTTTTCTCTGGTAACAGGTCCGCTCCACACTCCAACGCTCCACTTGGTCACGAGGTAAGGGTTCTTTTCCTTGTTATACGACCCGGTCTTTTTGTCATTCCTCCACTAACGTTTCTCTGCCACTGTCAACAGGTATGAGCACTCTCTGGTTCTCTTCGAAACCCAAACTCGCCTCGCAGGTAACCCCTTTTTCAAACCCTTGTCTATTCTATGTTTTATTTCACCGTTTAATGAATGCTTCTTTCAGACATTAACCCAGTTCGATTTCTGGTGACAGGTATTCACCTGTGATGGCTCTGTCGTTAGCGGTATTCTGTAGTCCTGTTGAATGTTCAAACGCTCCGGTCACGGGTAGCATTCCTCCATTTCATAGACTGTATTTTTGTTGTCGGCTCTGTAGATTTAGTAGGTTCTGTAGATAGGTAGTCTGGCTCTGTAGAGGTTAAGTTCCTCTCTGTTCTTGTTTCGTTCTATTAGTACTATGGTGGTCTGTTGATAGGAAACCCCTGGTCGGGTATTAGTCTTCTCGACTGTTGTCTATTCTGGTAGTTCTGTTGCTCGGTTGTCAATTAAATGAGGTGGCATATGGTGCTATATGTTCTGTTTGTATTTGCGAAAGGGTCGCTTGACAAATCGAACCCTCCTGTTATCGATTTGTGCTCAAGCGCTACAAACCCTCGGCCGCTTGTAACTATCTGTTCTTAATGCTATGACTCGGAATTTATATGTTAATACATGATTACATTTCAGCAGTGAAACTCTGCCTGTACTGGACTGTGCTCTGTTCTTGTCAATATTTGGAAGATTCTTTCTTAACAGGGAATGCGTATCTTTTGTTTTTTCACGTTAGATAATCATAGATACATGAATGATCTACAGTACATGTTCATTTCGTTTCGGTATTTTTTCAATCATGAAATGGGTTATGAGGGTTTATCAATTTATGAAATACATGTATATATTTGGATGTCGAGTCTATTCACTTGCCTGTGTGTTTGCTCGTGGGACCCTTCCCTGTGCTCTCCACTTGTTTGCAGACTCTTTCGACCTTCACTACTTTCTCGTCTCTGGTCCGTGACTTGAATCGATACTTGTATCGTTCGTCTGTACTCTGCTAGCCTCCTCTCCGTTTACTTCCACGCTGTTCGTTTCTGTTAGAACATCTCATATGACATGGCAACTTTACAGTACTAATAATTAACTTGGCATTCGATATTACAGTGATAGAAAAATAATAATTTCAGATTTGTCTTTACAGTGATGAAAAGAAGTAACTTGAAATTTATTTCTGGTTAAAGAAATGCAAACTCGAAATGCTGTATTTTCTCTTTTTCTCTTTTCGGGGAGAGGAACCCGTACAATGATGTCCTTCCTGCTTTTAATCTAATGTCCTTAACTGTTCTTGAAGAAAACTGTCTTAACAGAAAGCAACTGTTTTTGTCAGTTCTGAAACTAATTCTAACTACTGTAACTTGTAAAGAACTAATTAATTATTTTGTCCTGTTATCAGTTTCCTAAATAACTACAACAGTGTTCCCCTACAACTCCTAAGTTCTCTCAACCTATAGACAGATAAATAAAATAAACTAAGTAAAAGTAAAGTCACATTACCGACAAGCCTAACACTTGTCCAGTTAAAATAAACGACAATTTGTTCTGAGTTCTTCATGAGACTGTCAGCCTTTTAAGTCTCCTCAGAGCTGGATGCTCCTGCATCAGGCTCCCGGGGTGACAAAAAGTCATGGCTCCGTTCCATGAGGTCCTTAACAGAGTAGCTTGCCTTTTGTATTTGTGTCTCATTAAGCCACGAACTGTCCTCTATTGGACGGTTCTTCCACTTTACCAAATATCTCAAATACTCCTTCCTCCGTGTGCGCTTTGCTACCTGTGTGTCCAAAATTCCCTCAATCTCGACGGGTGTTGCCATCGGCATCTGTCTCGTCCATAAATCTCCTTTCAATTGGGTGTCCCGTGGTGGCTCTGCTGCCGCATCATCTGCTGAACCTGCAACATAAGGGAACAGATCTGCCACGTTAAAGATAGGGGAAATACCAATCCCTGGTGGCAACTGTATCTCGTAAGCGTTCGCAGAAAATTTGCGAATGATCTTGGAGGGCCTGATTTTCTTAAACTTGAGCTTGTTGTACTCTCGCTTTGGAAATCGTTCCTTGCGTAGGTACGCAAGAACTTCATCCCCGACATTAAACTGAACTTCCCTGCGTTTTGTATCAACTCGCTGCTTGTATTTCTGGCCGATGTCCTGTAGTTTTAGCTTTACCTGTTCATGTAGTTTGCTCATAGCTTGGGCGAAATCTTCTCCATCAGCACTCCGCTTCTCCAGTTTTCCCAAATCTCGTAACTCGTGCACTCCTCGCGGGTGCATGCCGTACAAAATTTGGAAAGGACTGTAGCCTGTGCTACGGTTGGGAGAATCATTATATGCAAATTCTGCCTGTGCTAATACACGATCCCAAGTCCGAGAATTCTCACCTGTTAAACTTCTGAGCAGGTTTCCTAGACTCCGGTTCACTACCTCCGTTTGTCCGTCCGTCTGTGGATGGTAAGCGGAGCTGAACTGTAACTGAGTGTCTAATTTCTTCCATAGGGTTCTCCAGAAGTGACCAGTAAATTTGACATCTCTGTTAGAAACGATGCTTCGTGGAAGTCCATGTAACCGTACAACCTCTGTAAAGAAAAGGTGCGCTATGTAAGTAGCGTCGCTGGTTTTCCTGCACGGTACAAAGTGTGACATCTTCGAAAATCGGTCGACTACAACCATCACTGAATCAAAGCCGCGCTGTGTTTTTGGTAACCCCAGCACAAAATCCATGCTGACCGAATCCCAAGGTCTACTAGGAATGGGTAATGGCATATAAAGTCCAGTGTTCTGACTGTGACCTTTTGCCAATTGAAAAATTTTACACCTAGTAACATACCTCTGCACATATCGCTATAACTTAGGCCAAAAATAGAAATGTTGTACCTGAGCAACGGTCTTGTCAATTCCGAAGTGTCCTGCTAGGCCTCCGCTGTGTTTCTCCTGTATGATATTTTCCCGCATAGAACAGTTGGGAATACACAACTGTCCTCCTTTGAACAGCAGCGCTTCCTGTAAGTTATAATCTAGCCATTTGCTGTCATTTCGTAACAGCGGGTTTTGGCAAGCCTCGTAGGCTTCCATAAACTTGGTGTCGGTCGGATACAGCTCTTTCAAATGTTCAAATCCTAAGATCTGCATTGTGCTTTCCTGTAACAGTAATGTTCTCCTACTAAGTGCATCTGCTACTTTATTTGATTGCCCACTAATGTGTTTGAGCACAAACGTGAAACTTTTTAAGTACTCAACCCAAGTTGCATGCTTGTGGTTCAATTTATGCTGTTGCATGATATACTGTAACGTAGAATTATCAGAAAATAAGACAAATTCGTTACCTAGTAGATAATGTCGCCAATGCTTTAAAGCCTGTACAATGGCGTAGAACTCCTTGTCATAGGTCGAGTACTTCTGTCTGCTCTCGTTTAGCTTTTCGCTGAAATAAGCAACTGGTCTGTCCTCCTGGCTTAGTACTGCTCCAATGGCTGTACCACTGGCGTCACAACGAACTTGAAAACGTTTGTTGAAATCGGGCAGTCTCAATACAGGTCTTTCAGTAATCTTCTTTTTTAAGATCTGAAAACTGTTTTCTGCTGCTTCAGTCCAGTGAAAAGGCTGATTCACCTTCTTAATCGTGTCTAACATTGGTGCGCAAATCTCGCTGAAATTTCTGATGAACTTCCTGTAAAAACTGGCAAGTCCATGGAAACTTCGAACTTCAAACAAACTCTTCGGAGAAGGCCAGCTAACTATAGCTGCCACTTTTTCTGGATCCATTTTTAATTCATTTTCCGCAATAACAAAACCCAGATATATTAGTTTTCTCTGAAAAAAGGTACATTTCTTCAAATTAATTAACAGCTTGTTTTGTTGTAATTTTCTCAACACGCTCTGCAAATGCCTGAAATGCTCCTCTTTAGTCTTACTGAAAATCAGAATGTCGTCCAAGTAAACTATAACAAACTTACCGTTAAATTCCTTTAGCACTTCATTCGTCAGTCGCATGAATGTGCTGGGAGCGTTGCTCAAACCAAATGGCATCACCAGCCATTCGTACAAGCCTTTGTTTGTCTTGAATGCAGTTTTCCATTCATCTCCCTCACGAATCCGGATCTGGTGATACCCACTTTTCAGATCAATCTTTGAAAAGTAAGTCGCTCCACTCA